>QYAP01000365.1:0-60518 GCA_003988905.1 Hymenotorrendiella dingleyae
AAAGGCTAGTCCTTCTCTCTCTTCCTACTTATACGTATCAAGCGTCACTAGCGGCACGCTAATGCCTTCCACACGTGACCCACATTCCAACAAATATACTTTTAGTTTTCGGGTTAATTTAGGGTTAAATATAGAGTTTTTAATAATAGAGAAATTTATTTCAATAATAATAAAAAGAGCATTAATACTTTAAAATAATATTAGAAGATATTAAGTTTTTAGATTATTTTTACTATTTATTAATGCTTAGAAAGGTTAAATTATAAAATAGTAATAGAGCTTAAAATAGACTCCGAATAAGTAATAACCTATCTGAACTATTATTATATTAATCTTTCTAATAAATATATAATTATGGCTTAATTTCCTTATACTAAATTCCTCGAAATACGTTAATACCTTCAAATTCTCCTAAAACTACTATTATAATAATACTTATCGAGCTTAGAATTCCATTTATATCTTTCTTAATAATCTAAGGGTGAAAATTTAAGAATATAAAATGGTAAATAATTAATATTAAAATTATAATATTATATAAATAAACTTACCGTTTCGATTAATATTTTCATTCGCCCCTTCTTGCTTAAAATACTAAGAGACTAGAAAAAGAGGAATAGAAATAAGAGGCGAGAAAAGATTAAAAGGAATTAAAACGTTAATAAGCAAGTTAAAAGAGAAGAAATAAAAATAAGAAACGAGAAAAGGTAAGAGAAATAGATTCCTTAAGCAAATTAAGAGAGGAGAAATAGAACTCTTAAATAAACTAAAAGAGGAGGAATAGAAATAATAGGCTAGGAGAAAAGAAGAAGAATCGGACTAGCGAGAAGGGTCGATCGGAATTTAGAAAGTTCGCTTAAAATTCTAAGCCCCCCTTTTTATCCCTTTTCGGCCCGGAAAATACTAAGAGGCTAAGAGAAAAGAAATAAAAATAAGAGGCGAGAAAAGATTAAAAGGAATTAAAACCTTAGCAAACAGATTAGAAAAGAAGGAATAAATTCTCCAAACAAAAAAAAGCAAAAGGAATACTCTAACCAGGCGGGGAGAAGCAAAAAAAATAGAATTCGTAAAAGAGATTAAGAGAAAAGGAATTAAAATCTTAACAGGCAGGTTAGAAGAGGAGGAATAGAATTCCCAGACGAGGAGGGGAGAAATAGATTCCTCCCGACCCCGCCTAGAAGCGAGGAGGGGTCTTTAAAAACACTAGTTTCGATAGAATTTAACACAAATAACTAGAATAGAAATATACCAAGTACCACTTCTCGCCAACTTGCACCCCTCCCCATCACACTATCCTCATCTAACATCTACACCGGTAGTCCTAGGCTCATACCAAAGACGGAGAATATTTGGCGTGCCACGTGTTTAGCTTTAACCGGTCTCCGAGCTTATCTAGGCTTCGGAAAATTTAGAGATTACGCCTGCCTGTCAAGGTCTGAAATGCAACAATTAAGACCAAATCGAATACAAATCAAATGAAAAAGCCATCACCAAGGCAGATGTTAACTCAAAGCCCCCCTTGTTCTTGCAGAACCATTCGAAGAATTGAGAGACGATTGGATATATATGAAATGCGATGCGAAGCTTTAGGGCAGATGGAAAGTTAGAGTGGAGTGTGTTGTTGAAGAAGGGGTTGGGTAGGTATGGTGAGGGTGAGGGTACATTGAATGATATAGGATCATTCGTTTGGATCGGATGTATATATCGTTAAGTGTCATTAGTGCGCCGATGTTTGGCACATAATACCACGATAGCACCTTCAAACCCCCCCGCGAATTTAGGCGAACATCACGAATGCACCACACGTTACTGTAAGTTTTCATGTACTCAATTGAAGCTCTGCGTACTATGTATTCTACGAACATGTTCGGCTGAAGGACTCCTCTCTCCACGTACATACACCCTTCCTTTCTGTACACTTCCTTCCTTTCATATCTCCAGCCAGCAAACAGTCGTTGTTCCTCGTACTCGAAGCTTCAACAAACCATCCACCAAGCCAAACCATCCATCAAGCGGCTCAATATCCATCCTCAAGGGAGGGAAAAAAAACTCGTAAAAATCGTCGCGTCGTAATCAAGACAAAATTCTCCCAGATGACAAACTCCCCATTTCCATACGCCGTATACAATGCCGCCATGCGCCAATATGTACCAGATGTACTGTTTTTACTTTTCATATCCATCCATAAACAACCAATGCGATCCTGTTTTTCTCTTTTACATGACGGTGTTGTTGTACTGTGCGAGAAAGGAAATGTAAATCCACGGACGACGCTAACTCGATAAAAGCCGTTGGTGCCCACAATCCGGGTCACATGTGCGGCGCACTGACTCGCGCTAATATCGAGGGGCGAAAATCCAAATCCAAATTCAACGCTTGTGCAACGGTGTGCAACCCCACGATTCAGAGCTTGGACTTGCCATCGTCCTGGTGGACCGTGGTTCTAGATCACGAAAAGTTAGCGTCTTGTGGTTGAAATAGAGTTGGGCGTTATGTAATATGCGATGACGGAGAATTGAGAATCAAGAATTTGAGGCTGAAATGTAACTTTTTCGCGGAATGGGAGGGGAAAGTTGGGGAAAGTTAGAATGGGATAACTCACGTTCTGACTGGGTGGCGGCCGCAACGTCTGGGCTTGCTGGGTTTGCCGCGGAAGCAGGTCGCATTGGCATCAGTATCAGCTGGGACACCAAAGTTGCGCTTCATGTTGCAGTACTCGAGATCCTTTGGCATCCAGGACTTGATGTGTTGGTGGAGCTCGCATCTGAAAACGCCGCAGTGGTCGCACTCTTGAGTTCCAACGACCTGCCAGGCTCTCTCAAAGTTGTTGGGTCCAGAGCGGCGCGTGTTCAAAGGCATCTTGATACCATGAATTGCGCGGAAGATGCCGTAGGCTCGAGGGGAAGAAAGACCAAGGCAGGTTGCGTCGATATTGTCAAGTTGGCTGAATATCATCAGTTGGAGCTCCGTTGGAAGCGTAGACAAGTTGGCTCCAGCCTGGTATTGCGGAAGGACAGCGAGGCGGCGGATCATGTCTGGCGTGACAGTGAACTCCCAGGAGCTCTCTTCTGGTGATTCGCTCATATCTGTGTCTGTGTCTGGAGTTGCGTTTTCGTGGTCAGAGATGTTCCAGGTTGAAGATGAAGAGTTGAAGTTGAAGGAGATGGTGGTGATGGTGGTCGCAAAGTTGGAGCCGTTCGCAATCAATTGTAGCCAGTGGATTGCAGCAGCAGGTCCCGTGATTAGGTTCTGTGGATTTGCAACGAGAGCAGCCAAGAGGGTGGGGGCCAATCCAGCGACGGTATGTCTGTTACGCTGGCAAGTGAGTGAGAGGGCTTGCAGGTCAATCGGGTCCAGTTTGAGCATGATACTCCGCATGATCTCGGCAGGCAGCCTGTATCAAAGATTAGCTGGCGAATGGATGGTGAACTCGCGATGGGAGTAAGTGGAAGTGAGGGTGAGGGCGAGTGCACGCGCCGAGCATGGGAGCATGGGAGGTAGATCGGGACTTGGTAGGGCAGAAGAACAGAAGAACAGAAGAACAGGCAATACTGACCAACTGAAATCCGCCATGGCGAGAGAAAGCGAGCGCAAATGCGATTGCACACGTAAGAGTCTTGCTGACAATCGTTGAAAAGTCTCCGAATAGATCGGGAGTTGTGAGGGCACAGAGCAAGGCGCGCGCGCGCTGTGATGTTTGATGATGGTTGAGTCGGTGCTTCGTTGCCTCCCGCAGAATATAAATTCGGGACCGCCAAGTGTTGATGGGGTGTCAAGGCGAAAGATTGTGACCCACAACCGAAGGCTCCACTTTAGCGGCCGTTGTTGGTCGTTTTAGTCAGTGTCAGGACCACCTTGAGCTAGGCGGTGAGATCGGTGAGGTGAGGCGAGCGAACCTGCAAGTTGCAACGAGGCAAAGACGTAATCGTCTAGAACAGGGGACCGAAGTGCTTTGTCCCGAGGTAAAGCGTCCAAAGACGCGCCAACGGATCGTGAGTTTCTGTGGCGTGGGGTAGCAGTATCATGCATCAACACGACACCCAACTGACATCAACTGACAATCTTACCATAAAAGGTACTTTGCAGTGACCAGCCTGGCGATGACGGAGAAGGAGCCTTGCAAAGACAACCAGCTGCCATGCAAAAGTCACTCCATGTACAAATCATGTACATGCCACTTTTCCAAGGTTCTGCACATGCAGAAAAGAATATTATCCGGCGACAATAACAGGATTATACCCGGCAAGAAAAAACAGTCAGCAACGATTGGGTAAACTTTAATTTCCCTTTTATTGCCGGCCTATCTCCGAAGTACAAAGCAGGTGCTTCAACATTGCTAATAGACAGCAATTAAACGGTTGTGGCTTAGCTGCTTTCTTGTACCTGCTTGTATGAATTGAGAAGAAGAGCCGCATGTGCCACGAAAGGCTAGCACAAATAGCAACAGATAACAATGATAAGCATAAAGGACTCAACATTGCATTGCCAACAGATGGGGAAACATTGAGAAGATCAATCAATATAACATTCACAAATGACGCGAAATGTAGGAGAGAAAAAGGATGAAGTATGTCAAGAGTTTGAACACTTAACCTATCAAGCTGGGGGGAAATGCCGTTCAGCCCAGATCATGCTATGCCCAATATTACCATGCAATGCCGCTCCCTGTATGTACTGTGTTGTCTGTAGTTGTCCTCCACTCCCCTACCTCTCATCTGCCTCACAATCATAACGAGATCCAGATGACACTGACAACCACATCCAAGCCCTTGTTCTCTCCTCCTTCGTACTTGAAGCTCCACATCCCATCCGTCTTTTCGTTCCAGTACGCGCCTGTTGCGCTGTGCATTCCCCTTCGTCCAACATGAGGCTTGCCATCTGTGCTAGTAGCGTCGGTCTTCACGTCACTGGTTGAGATCTTGGCTTCTTCTCCTTCGATCTTGGGTAATGAGGATTCTTGTACAGCCTTGGCTTTGTTGAGAGCAGATGTAGGGACGAGGTGTTGGATGATGGTGCTGTTGACTGCGTATTTGAAGGCCGGGCTGCCGCCAGAAGGAGAGGATTCGGAGATCAAGGAGCGAAGGATCGAGTTCTGGAGAGGCGGTCAGCCTGCTGGCTTGGAAAGAGCGGAAATCAGGTGGGGTAAACAAACGATGATGGTTGTATTCCATTGCTCTGTTTTTGCGTGTTCATAGTACTCAGCACCTCCAAGAGCACTTTGGCATGCCTATTCAATCAATTGTTACCACCGAAGGTCTTGCTGGGGGATGTGGGTGGTACCAGCATACATCATTTGCGATTTGCTTCAGCCTTGTGAAAGAGATGGGCTGTCGCGATGGTCAGTTTAACACAATGGCAGAAGTTCTGATGGGTCCTTACGGGCGTAGCCATGTTTGTGGTTGACTGTGATTGTGCGAGAAGAGAAAGACAGGTAGTCAATCGGTCGCGAGAGTTTGTGCTACTGCAATGGAATGGTAGCAGCAGATGCGATGCTCCTCCCGACTGCAGCTTCCTTCCAAGGCCGGGTTCCAAGATCTACCGATCACATGATGAAATCCGGGGAATACCTGGTAGCCAATCAAGGAGCTTGGTGAGGCCTTATTTTTGCGTAAGCTGACTAAATGGGTATAGTCCGAGCCGGCTTTTGCGTCCGTTGAGCCGTAGTACCAATAGGGCGCTTCGATGCCTTCAGGAGTACAAACACAATCACTTTGTTTGGAGGCACATATCAAGTTCAAAAGAGCCTCAACTTTGTTTTCAAACTGCAAAATATATTAGTAAAACCAACCCCCACATACCCCGCTGACGTAACTGCGGCTCCAATTCAATGTTTTTGCGTGTTTCAGCCAATCACAACGCTAAATTTGCCCACGTTTTAGGTTTGGGTGACACACGAATTCTCTCTGGGCAACAACAAGCTTCCTTCCTCCAATCTAGTTCCCGTGATACTAAGATTGCTCCTTCCTCCCTGGTCAGCCTCTTGTACGACATAGGTTCTTCTCCTCTTTTCTCCAAGCACACATTTCGTTGTTTATCACCACCAAACAACCTCACTTTTCGCATTTCTTTCTATTCTTCGTGTGCCTGCATCTCATCACTGAAGCTGCCCGGGGTTCAACCAATCAATCCATTCGCGCAACTCCATAATCCGCTGTACTGCCGGCTAATCCGAAAATGTCGAGCCAACCTCTTCTCCAGTCCGCACCTGGTATGTACATATTCCGTTATCATGACAGATCGTACCATTACGGCTACGCTTTGCGAAGAATCTCTTCTGTTTGGTAACAGCTCCTCCGCACAGGCAAGCGAATCGCCCTTCCAACCCGAGTCGAGCCAAAAGTCTTCTTCGCCAACGAACGTACCTTTCTATCATGGCTAAGCTTGGGAGTCGTAATCGGAGCTCTGGCCATTGGCATGTTGAACTTTGGCGATAGACCAGCCTTCATCTCGGCCTTCCTCTTCACCCTAGCCGCCATGTTGACGATGATTTACGCCCTTGCCACATTTCACTGGAGAGCCAAGTCGATCAGGTTGCGGGGTCAGGCTGGATTCGATGATAAACTGGGTCCTACGCTTCTCACGATTGTTATTCTCATCGCTATGGTCGTCAATTTCGTTCTCCGGTTCACGTATGATGCCAAGGATAAACATGGAAAGAAGAATTGAGGGATTGGTCAACAGGTTGTAGGAGTATGGGGATTTGGACGCCTCCAATTGCTATTGCTTGAAGGACAAAAAATGGAAGGATGAATCGGGAGTCTACACATTTGGCGCCAAATAGTCCTACTTGTAAATAATGGGCATTTGGTGTCTTTTATGATGGGGTTGTTTTCCCATGCAATCGGCAACCTCGGGAGCCTTGATGCTTGACGTTTTTTAGGAACTGGTAATAGTCGTCAGGGCACTTGTGGTAACGCTTGTGTTCTTGTATAAATCATTGGGTATCAAGTTGCACTGGTATCTCTACAGCATTTGTCTGCTCTCTGTAAATTTATTAGCAACGAACATATGGCACAACCATATAGTAAAACATACCCATATTTCTTCCTCAGACTGTCGATCCGGACCCTCGACAAATAAATTGCCAATATTGGAGTAGCCCTAACTTTCGGTTTCCCCTCAATTGCTCTCTCAAAGGGCGTCTTCATCGTCTCAAAAGCTTCCTCCTCTTCCTCAGCATCCTCCATCTCATCACCAGCTTCTGCCTTCTCTCCCTTCTTTTCCCCGTCTTGCCTCTCCTTTTCCTCCATCACGCTATGCAGAACATTATACTGAAACCACTTCCCGCCATCCTTCGCTACCTCTCTCTTTGCAATCTCAATTACCGTGATCAATTTCGACGCTGCACCGGCCTTGGCATGTAATACTGCTAATGCTGGTTTGGCAGGTGGGATTGCGGGGTATGTAGAGAGGTGGGTGAGGATCGAGGTTACTTTCTTTTCGATTTTTGTCGAGGTGAGGATGCTGGTTTGGAGGAGGTCGTGTGCTGAGATGATGGCTGGGGGGATTGGAGGGGCGAAGGGGGAGAGTGTCGCTGGTGTTGTGGTTTTGGAGGCAGGCTTGGGATTCGAGGGTTTGGATTTGGGGGGTTGGGGTGGGTTGGGTTGGTCGACTGGAGGTGTGCTGGATGTGCTTATTGATTCTTCGATTGGCATCGCATTCTTTCCTATCTTCGTCTTCTTCCGTCGATTCTCTGACTCCGAGGCTATCTCGACTTCCTCGTTCTCCTCTCGTTCGGTCCGTTTCCTCTCCTTCGTGTGTCTGGGGGTTTCTTCATCTTCTCGGGAGTGGGCTTTCTTTGCTTGTTTCTTTTTTTGCTCTGTTGGTGGGCCTGGAGCGCGTTTTCGTGTGGGTTGTTTCGGACGCACCATCTTTAGCGGTGGGTAGTGAGAGGATGGAAAGTATGGTGTACGATAGGAGGTGGGAGATTCGAGGGAGGGATCGTATGGAAGAGAAGTTTCTGGTGGGGTTGTGGTGTTGTTGTTTAGCCTTGTGCTTTTTTTCGGTTCAGCCTTGTCTCGCGTCTTGGTTCTCACGGACCCACTTCCCCGACGTCTACTTAAGTACTCCTCCCAGCCTTTTTCTTCAACCAAAACCCATCATGTTTTTTTTTCGTGTTTGCTTCAGACTTGCTGATATAAGGAGCCATCATGTTTAATCTTGTTATTTTCTGCAAGTCTTGTTATCTTTTGAATCTCCGTGGCGGAGAATTCGCGTCTCAACATCGCGTACCTATAGGCTATATCTGAATTGTTACCGTTTTTGTTTTGATAACATGCTTTCCATTTCTCGTCAGAAAAGCTTCTATATATTTTCTCGTGTATTTCTACCCATGTGCTCTGGCTCGAGGTCTTTCTAGGCTGCTTTTCCCCCAACTTGATCCACCTCAAGCCTTTACAAAGTCGCAGCGAATGTTATTCGCGAACACCAAGAAGGGGACGTCGCTAGTGCGCTGAGATGGTTACAGTATGCTCCTCTGAAGCTATCATCTTTTGCAAATAGAAAAGGAGAAAAGCTGCACCTGCGCCTGCGCCTCGTGCGAGCTTCTACCGGTATGTGCTGGTTGTGCTGGGCCAGATGAGTTGATGGCGCTTGCGTTCCACAGTCAGATAAAGGTTGCCCAACACGTGCTTTCTCGGCCGAGCAGTTGCACCCGTGGACCTTAAGAAGGATCCGGCTGTACCGCAGGTTTTGGTCCTATAGCGGACCGTCCCATTCAGATTTGTTTTGTTGGAACATCCTTACGACGATTGACTTTCAGAATTTCAGAGTGCCGGTCCCAAAATCTCGAGCTCGCGTAGCCTTAAAGTACAACAAGTGCCTCCGACCGTAATCATGGAAGCCGTGGGGGTAGTTCGGGCACTCTCCGCCTCTCTCCAGCTTACCATTCTCGACATCTGGTCTTGGTCTCTGTCCAATCACCTCCTTCCCAACTTTAACCCTTGCACCCACAACCCTTACCCTTGCCCTTGCCTTGCCCAACCCAGCCCGTATGCGCTTGCCATTTTCTTGTCTCACTTATCCGCTTTGTACTTGCTCCATTCCGCCGCCTTCGTACTCCTTAAGCTTCCCACGAAGCCATTGAACCTGGTTCTAAAGAAACTTCCTTCGAAACCTTCCTGTGGTATTGCTCACTTTCTTGCTCTCATGTGCAATCGTCTTCTCATTCTACAAGTAAGAAATCCCAGCTAGTTTTTGGAAACCCACTTCTTGCATCAAATTCTCTGCCGTTAGATACCATGTCAACGTATGGTGTGGGGTTCTGTCGCGCCGTTGATGATAGGATTCCACGACTTGGATTACTGATTGCCACAACGACCAATTTTCAAATTTGAATGGCAGTGCTAAAAAATACTCAGTATTAGGCGCAAGACGATACAAATTTGTTACCGAATTATTCTTTGCAACATATCCAGTCTTCGTAGTAAGGTAAGTGGTCGCTTTTCTGTCGCCCATCGTTGATCGGTAGGATTTCTTTCCACCACAACAACCAATTCCCAAATTTTCAATCAAATTTCTAACAATACACGGTTTAAGGTATAAATTAATACTTGATTCGCGACCGACTTTGGATTCCATTTTCGGTTTCTCACTTTTAACCCTGCCAAACATTTTTCCTCACCCACGGCAAATCCACACACACGTCCTCCTTTTACCGACACTGACCATTTTGCAACTTCAATTTGGGCCTCACTCTGTGCTTTCCCACCATATAAACCGAAATAAAAACCCACACCGACTTCTGATTTGTTTCCACCGGCGCATAGCAGAATTCAGTTGCAGCCTCCCCGGCTACCCTACCACACCCCTTGAACGCCTCACTATTGCACCAGGTCCCGTAGTAATTCGTGCAGAAAGAACAAAACCGTTTACCAGACCAGGAATTGTATTCCTATTTCTACGGTACCTCGTCATTACTCAAATGGATTCCTCGGATACTGGGAATGGCGTCGGCGATCTATCGGGGCCGCTGCCTTTGCCGAACCCGATCACATCACCGACTCTCTTAGCGCACGGCATCAATTGCATCAATTGGCTTCATAGTTGCCTTGCATTCCTTCTAAAATGGCTATTCGTATCGACCTCACCATCGGCGTTAGGTCTTCTCCGCGTGCTTGTACTCAGTGCAGAGCCAAACGACTCAGGCCGTATCAACGCTCAACAGGCGCGTCGCACTCTTCTTAGAGTCATCGATGATGCCTCCCATGGCGAGAATTTCAATGTCGTTGATGCGCCCGCTTGCCGCGTTGAAGACATAATCAGAGCTCTTCGCAAACACAAGCCAGATATTCTACACATCAGCACTCATGGCGGGGATGATGGAATGTTGGTACTTGAAGATGTCAACGGCAGCAAAAAATTCGTCGATCTAGAGCGATTCGGCAAGGTCTTCAAGGCTCTGGGTCAAGCTAGACCCAAGGTCGTTATTCTCAATATGTGCTATTCCGAGCAAAAAGCAAAGGCTCTTGTTTGGATATTATATGTGTACGTAACATGCGCGTGCACGTGCTATAGGGTAGTATGTGTACTCTGGTGATAATCTTGAATCTTTGACTTGAAGATCTTTCTTTTCTTTAAATAGAATATAATTAACTATTAGAACTAATACTATATATATATATACTTATAAAACTAATACTAATCAATATTAACCTTATAATTAATATAGATTTATAAGATTTAAAGAAAAGATTAACGAAATTTTAAACTTTTAAATATTTAAGAGCGAACTCGTTATATATTAAAGAAATCAAACTTTAAAGAATATTAAAGGTATTATTCTAATTCCTAAACGCTTAGAAATGAATTATTATAATCCTTAATTTAAGAATTTTAAAGATTTTATTAATATTTTAAACTCTTAAATACTTAGAATTAAATTAATTAAATTCGTATCTATTATATAAAACAATTATATAAATATTATAGTAATTATTATTATATTCTTCTTAAATATTTAAGAATAAGATATAATTCCGTTATAATTATATTCGATTAAAAGTTGTTATAAAAGGATTAGTTTAATATTTTAATCAATATTAGAAGATTTTACTATTTTCAGTATTTTATTCTTATAATATTAAAATCATTTATTATACCTCGAAAATTATTAAAATTATTAAAATTATAATCTCCCCCGAATTTATGAATTTTTTATAATATTTATTAGCTTTAAAATCATCGATTTTATATATATTAATTTATTATTATAATTATATTATATTAAAAATAGGATTTTTTCAGAATTAATTACTTCCTTAGAATTTATATTATTAAGGTCTTAAATTATTAAATAATAATCGAATCGAGTTTTTTATATATCTTAAAACTAATATTAAATCTATTATTAATTCGAATTATTTATAACCTTAATATTAATATTCGAAATTCGAATTTAAGAAAAAATAGAGTATTTATATAGAGATTTTAATAAATATTATATAATCCAAAAAAATAAAAAAATATTAAATTATATCTGTTTTCTATTATTTTTATCCCTAGAAATTATTAATTATTTATATTATATTCTTCGATTCTAATATATTTTTATTATTTTAATATATTTTCATTTATAATATTAATAAATTATATATAATCTAAAAAGATAGAAATACGTTAAATTATATCTATTTTATATTATTTTTATTTTAATAGATTATTATTTATTTATATTAAATATAATAAATTTAAGAATTATTATTTATAATATCTTAAACTTTATTTATAATATTTATAACTTTATATAGTCCGATAGAATAGAATTATACCTATTTTACTATTATTTTTATTTATTATTATTATTATTTCTTATAATTTAATAATTTTTATAAATATTCTAATATCTTTTTATAATTTATAAATTAACTTATATTTTATATATTCTATATTCTCTTAAAGCCTTTATTATTTAAGCCTATTATATTTTATTTTTGAGAAGATTTGAGGTTCTTGGAGACGCTACGGTCGATAATAATGGTGGTAGAAGTGATCAATTGAGGTCTAAGTCCGTGCCCCACTCCTGAATATGGTTCGTAGAGGCCCCACAGGCCCACATGAAGTCTAATCGATACGTACAAGCCAAGATAGGGTAGATCTTGACAATTTTATTAATATTATTTATTTATCTATTTATTATTAATATTATTCTATTTTATTTACGAATAATCTTATTAAAAACCCCTTTTATAATTACTATTATTAATATTATTATACCCTTTAATATATTATTATATTTTTTAAAGAAATATTAATTATAAATAATAAAATAAAAATAGAAATATTAAAAAGATTATAAGAATTTTAATAATCCGAATCTTATATTTAAAAAGGTTAATATTTAAATATTATATTAGATTAAGATTTGAATCTATTATAATATAATCTATAAACTTTTATAATATTAATTTATTAATTCTAAAGAATTTATTAATAGGCTCTAAAAATATAAAACGTTAAAATAAATCGATCTAAAAATTCTTAAAATATTCTAAGACTTTTTATAAAAATACGGAATCTTTATACCTAAAAATAGGAATAGAATTTTAAATAATTTAATAGAAATTATAAAATAAAAGAAACATTATAATTAATCAGAAATCGAGGTTATATATTAAGTAAATTATAATATATTCTATTTATAATAAAACCCGAATAAATTAAATTTCCTTTATATTAAATACGAATATTATACTTCTATTAATATTATTAATATTTATAAATATTCTATTTTAAGGCTATTAATAAAATAGAACTATTAGGTTTATAATTATACTTAGAAATTTTAGTTTTAAAATCTTTAAAATTTACGAATTCGTAGAATAATCTAATTAGGATAAACTAATATATTCTGCGATCTCCCGGACGACCAAAGATACCACTTGGACATTACGACTTTTAGACTTTTTCGACTTTTTCGACTTTTCGATTTGTTCGATTTTTTTTATTTAAATATTTAATTATTTAATTTTTTATTTATTAAACTTTCAGGACTTTTTAGACTTTTTAGACTTTTGAAATTGTTACAGGTCCAGATCTGTGACCCTTAAGTAGTCGAGTAGCATATTGGACTTCCATCCAATAATAGTCCCTTTTTGGGCAGTTCACTGTTGGTGTGACAGAAATGCCAATTCTCTGATTAATACACATTCCAGAACTGCAATCCTTTTTTAATTTAGAGTTAGGGTTGTTGTTGCCGCTTAATTCCTAGAATTCTCTGAATAGTTACACTTTTTGGCCCCCACAGGCGCACGTGCAGGGCGCTCGGACGTCCGGCGCGACTCGGAAGTGGGCGTGCGCCACCAACAACACCCCTACTTAAATATAACCTACAGATTCGGCCGATTCGCGCAAAACGGGCATAGACGGAGGCCTACAAATAAGTATTATGTGCAGGCAGGAATCAATTCTAGAGATGCGCAGTCAATTTAAGGTTTTGGCGGCGGCGATGATATGCAGGTCTGGCAGCGGGTGGCGCTCGCTAATGCAGTGTCGGGCATGGAAGCGAGGCGCCGACGTCATGTGCCAGGCCCCCCTCGATAATTCCTTCAACTTCTTACTCGATTACCATTTAATCTTTAAGTAAATTAAGTCTGAAAAGTAGAAAAGGAGGAAAATTCGAGAAAGTGTAAAAGTCGGAAAAGTCGGAAAAGTCGGAAAAGTCGGAAAAGTAGAGAAATTCGAATAATTCGAAATATAAATTTATATTTATTTTATTTTATTTTATTTTTATTTTATTCTTTTTATATTTTTTGTATTTTTTATATTTTTTTTATTAATAATTTGATGTTAAAAAAAGTCTGCAAAGTCATAAAAGTAAAGAAATACTAATAATCCTAAATATAAATTATAAAATATTAAATAAATTAAATCTAAAAAATCAAAAAATCAAAAAATCGAAAAAGTCGAAAAGTCGAAAAAGTCGGAAAGTCGTAGTGTCCAAGTGGTAGCTCTGGTCTTCCGTCGATCTTATAAATATTAATTCTTATTTTCCTTCGATATATTAACCTTTTATTATTAAATCCTTAATTTCTTAAATTTCCCTTATTCTCGAATATATTATTATTAACGCCCTTCTTATCGAAAAAGAAAGAATTATTAAAAGTTATTATATTATATAAAGTAATCTAAATATATAAGTATATTAATATAAGATAGTTTAATTAGGATAAGGATATCGGATTCGGAATAGAATATAGAAGTATAAGAATAAATTATCGATTCTAATTATATTATCGTTTTTATTTTCTTCGTATTTCTTTTTTATTAGGTTTAATTCGAATATTTATATTATCGATTATTCGGATAATTTATTTGATATTTGTATTTAAGCGTATACTTTTTCCTCTTATCTGTTTTTCCTTATTTGATTAGCGAGATTTATATTATAATAATAGTAGTAAATAAGAAGGATTTTCTTTTATTGGTTATTATTCAGTTTTATCGATAAAAGTAAGAATTACTAGTATTTGGATATTATATATATATGTAATATATGCATGTACGTGTTATAAGGTAGCACGTATACTTTAGTGATAACCTCGAGTCTTCGATTCGAGAACCCTTCTCTTCCTTAGATAGAATACAACCAACCACCAGAATCAGTACTATGTACGCGTACACCTGTGAAACCAACAGCTCTTTCGCGGTATGTGGATGTCGTGGTAGCTATGGAAGGTGTTATCTCGAACAGGGGTGCTGTGGCATTTGCCAGAGAGTTGTACCGTGAGCTTGGAGAGCAATCGCTGTTGACGGTTGATGGGTTCAAGCAAGCCTTCGCTCTGGCGGAATCTTTTGCAGCTTTGGATGTGGCCAATTTGACAGACTTGCAGCCACGCATGTTTGTCGGTGGTGAGCGATACTGCGCGTGATGTGAATGCGATGTGGATGAATTATGATGGATGATGTGTATGATGAGTACGACTCGTGATGTCAATATGGCAGTGGGAAAGGCCTTCAGCTTTGGTCTTTGGTTCATATGTCTTCGAGGTATAAAATGGTAAGGCTCAAGGAGTAAGTTCGAACTTGTGCAATCTTCGTGTACTGCGTTTATGATGTTACTGATAATATACGCGTTTATAACTACTTTGCCAGTCGCGATTTGTTTTCATGTTTGATTTTCTTCAATTTAGCACCAAGAACTTGCTCTCCTTTCAAAGAGGCATCTTACTCTTCGAAATCAAAGCGTGCTATACGAGGGCAAGTTGCCACCGCATCCAGCAAGACTTTGTCGAGTCAGTGTCGACTAAGGGTGCCGCATTACAGTAGCTGGAATACAAGACCCCTCCCCAATCTTGCCCGTTTTAAGATCAATTGTTTCAGGTTACCACAGAGAATTAAGGCCGAACTGGAGTCAGGGTCTCTTTCATTTTGATCTCTATTGTGCCAAACCCCCACAGAGAATTAAGATCAAAACGGAAGAAAAGAGGGGTCTTGTATTCCAATTAATACGATATGTCCAACACTCAAGTTCAAATACTCTCAAGTAATTTTAATTCAATGAGGGGCTGTTGAAGTGGAGGTCTAGACGAAGGCATATGGCTTTATCGATCGACAAAGGAGTGGTCTACTCGCGAGAAACTAGATCAATCGAAAAGGATGCCATCTTGGGAAATGTTCTTGAATGGGCACGGTTGAAATGTTGCTAAGGGTCAAGTGACCAACTAAAGCTAATCCAAGCTACCCACGAAACTCTTTTTCAAGAAGATACGAATTAAATCGCCTTTTTCCTTCTTTTTATAGAGTTCTGAATCCCATCATTGTCACTTACCTCCCTCATTTTCGATCATTGCCATTCAAATGATTGAGCAAGATACTTCACGCCCCTCGGAAAATGCGATTGCGTATAAGTTCAAGTTGACTTAAGGTTTTTACTACCTAATGGATCAAAGAAATTCACCTGAATGAAAACCGCTGCTGCTCTTGGGGCTTGGGCTGGTTTGCTAGTACACTGCGGTTATTTGTTTGCGTAGCGTTCGTTTCTATTGCATGAATTTATCGTTCGTCGCAAAATTGCTCCCTATTCTCTTTGGTACATTTTCATATATGCCGCATTAATTAGTTTGGAATGTCTCCCCTCTCCCGTTTTTGACCTTATTGTGCCAAATTATTACAGAGAATTGAGGTTAACGGGAGAGATCCTCCCGTGAACGAACCTCTTCCGTTTTTCGGGCCTCTTTCATTTTGACCCTTGTTGTGTTAGTATCTTTGAGAGAATGGAGGTCAAAAACGGGAGAGCGATTACGGAAACCAATGAATGCGGTCATTCAATGATTATCGTCACTTTTTGTCTCATTTCAATAATGGATTTCATTCTTAATATACCATAAATGTCCCTTTACAAGGATCTGCCATAGATAGAGATGTATTTCTGGCCCGCGGACGATCTTTATGTCGAGGTCGGACTGATTGCGTGATCTCGCTAAAAAGAAAAGGGCGGTGGGGCTCCGCCAAGAGCTTCCCAACAAAGTTCCACCAGACCATGGTGGCCATATTAACTCCAAGATTCAAATTTCAACTATCCAGAGTAGCACACTTGGTGCCAGCCGTTACGCCCCGAAATATTTTCGCATAACGACATGATGCAGTTGTGTAATAAACAAAAGACACAGATCGCACGTATTAAGATCTGTACTTGAGCAAGCTTCGAATTCCTCCAATACTAGCAGACATCGAGCTGGTCTCTCTACCTCGCGCTTACTCGGAAGAAGAGTCGCCCCACTTCTTGTTGGCGCTGATTGAAGTAGTGGTACCAGTACCCTTGTCCTGATGCCCTCTCTCATCCATCTCATAAATCGCCCCCAAAACACCCTCCTGACTTCCCCTCGCACCCTCAATATCCACCTGCGTATCAACCGGATCCAAATGATCGTACAACCGCTTGAAATTCTTGTTATTGCTCGTCACGTTCCCCGTGAAGAGCGCGCTAGCCTTTTGCTGCGGGTTCTTGTTACCGAGTGCCGTAGGATGATTGCTCGCACTCCTATTCTGAGATATTCGAAAGCGGCCTAATGTGGAAGAAAACTTTGTCTTTATTTTAAGGAATACGGGCTGCAGGACTGGCAGACAGGCGTTGATGATGGAGATGGGTGGTTCGAGAGCGGACCAGAGCGCGTTTTGGAAAGCGCTGTAGGGGAGATCGGTTTGGTCTAGTCTTTGCGTTGCTACGGTGCGGAGGATGGTAATCACGCAGATGCTAAATACTTGTTAGGAATTGCAAATTGCTGGGTTTGGGAGAGAGGAGGTGTATGCATACACAAAGCCCGTTCCGAATACAAAGGTCAGTCCTAATCTTTTATGCATGGGTAGCTTCAGTCCCCACAGCATAGGCATTGGCATGCAAACGACGATGAGGTCCAGGGTTAAACCAATGAGGCTTATAGTGAGGTCAAATGCTTGGACATTGTCGCATGTCCCGCCTTTGATAGTTCTGTTCCAATTAAATGCGAAGGGGCGGCAGAGCAGAAATTCTGTGACGAAGCTTGAGATTACGTAGGCGGTGGTTATACCCATGATAATTTGAGCTGTGACGATGAAGCGCTTGGTGGCGAAGATGGTGGTGTAGAAGTGAAGCGCTGAGATCTTGACTAGTCCGGTAGCTATAAGCCAGACTGGTGGTGTTGCGACGATGACCTGGTGTGTTGGTTAGTGGTGGAATTTGGGAATGTGAAGAGGGTTGAGGCGAGTGTACCCCCCCCCCCCCCCCATTTTAGATCTCATTGCGCCAGACCGGTAAAGAGAATTGAGGTCAGAATGGGAGAGATCTCTCCCGTTTCCTAAACCTCTCCCATTTTGATGTTTGTTCTCTCTTATGGGACTAGCACAATGAGATCCATAGGGGAGAAGGGGTGGGCTTGTATACAAAATAAATACGGTACCTTGGAAAGAACTTTTATCTCTGATGCTGAGACGTTTCCTACGTGCTGACCAATGCCTCCTTGTGTGATGCCTAAGGAATATCGTCAGTGTTGCTCTCTTACACCACCGTCCGATTGATTTGACTAACCGTAGTTTACCATAACAATGAACCCAATTGAAGTAGCCTGTATGTCCATCAGAATGCAATACTTTTCAACTTTGACATCGAGCTGAAGTCTAGCTTACCAAAGCTGCAATAATGGTAAAGTCATTTAAACTCAAGCTCACCCCTCTCAATCTCCTCGCATACACCCTCAACATCACAGCAGCAGTTGCAAAAAATATCCCGACGCCATTGAGTACCAACAGCGTCATAGGGAGCCGCATATGTACATTGACAGGCGCCATGTTGACCGCTGCTATTCGCTACCCAGTTGTTGGTATGTTGGCACTTGGCAATTGTAAATGGTAAGTGCTACGTACTTTTTCGAAAAAGATCTTAAGAGGGACAGAGAACCAACGCCAAGTCTTGGCTAACACCCGCTATTTACAAAAGGCGGGACGTTCGGACTAATAGCGCTCCTCCCTCTAAATGGAGGCAATGGGAAAGGATCCCCTCCAGTGTGCACACACCAGTTTACGACCCGGTCATGCAAGACAGTTATGCCGGTAAGACGTCTCCCTGACCTGCAATCTCTTCGCCTCTTCTAAGTGGTTCAAATGTTGTAGATGCAGATCTTGACAGCGGGATATCCCATCTGGAGGGATCATATCGTTGCATGTCAATCGTGCAGAATCTGCGCATGAGATCCTGAGTCTGGGGCTTAGGTTGAGCGAGCCAATCGAAGTGGTGCTGACGGCTCTGGTTAGTTTTTAGGGTGAGATTCCTTTCGCATCTCGTTCATCAAAACCATCCTTCTCAGGCCAGGAAACTTGCTTCCTACATGCATATCCAATTATTTTCCCATCTTGTCTATGTGGCCGGCCCTCCGTGCATATTCTGTCGTCGAAACTCCTTTTCTTTGGCGAGAGTAACAATGATCGAGTTGCATGTTCCTTTCCCCGGAATCGCAGATCGATCTCATTGGGATTTTCTGAGTCCGAGAGTCGTAATTGCGGCGTACTTGGCCAATTAAAGTGGGTTACCGTTCATGAGATGAAAAATGGAGTTTTGTGGGGCTTAAGTGATGTGCAGTCAGAGAGGGTATGACAGCGCAGAAATAGCTTCGCTTACCGAAAGTCCCCATACCTACCGGATACGAGACCCCCCTTTTTTCGTTTTGATCTTAATTCTCTGTGGGAGTCTGGTAAAATAGAAGTTAAAATGAAAGAGATTCTAAAAACGGGAGTCCTTATCTCATTTCAACCTCGATTCTCTCAAGATTCTGGCGCAATGAAGGTCAAAATGGGAGAGAAGGGCATTACGACGTTTTCCATTTTAACTTTTATTATATTACCGTGTTATTCGGTTTAGAGCGCCACCCCCTCCCGTTTCTAACTTCATTGTGCTAGATCATCAAAGAGAACTGAGATTAACGGGAGAGTTTCTTCTCTCCCGAAAATACAGCGTCTATCATTTTGAACCTTGTTATTTTAAGATATGTAACAGAATGAAGGTTAAAATGGAAGGGTGTGGTGCAATAGATCAATTACTACGGTAGACTCATGATAGAGAATAGGTGTTATAATAGGAGATACACTATCGTTTTTAGGCTCTCTCACTTCTGCTAACGGAAGCACCTCGTTTTATAAATTTTATCCTATAACGATTTTCGCATCCTCCTCCTTTTTATGCTTATCTATCGCCCACCTAAACAGCCCCATTGTATTGTTGTCAATATACTTTGGTGACATACCAAGCCGCGAACTCGAAAGGTTCGATTCAAACATTTGGGAAATCTTAGCGTACATGCCCACCCCATGTTCCGCACCCAGCCACTCAATCCATGTCTCCTGACTAGCAATCCATATATTCGGACCGTGGCCCTCGAATTTCGAGGCGTGTAAACGTGCCCTGTCGTCGGTCATGTTTAGGAGTTTGGTGTAGACGGCAATTAGCCAAGTTCGGCACTCTGCGTTGGACCATTTCCATTGTGGCACGGAATTGGCTTTGATAATTTTGAGTTTCTTGGCTTTGGCGTGAGGTTGGTGTTCGGATTTGAGTGCTGTTGAGTATTCTGGCGGCGTAGAGTCGTCGTCGGCTTTGAGATGGAGGAGGCGCCGAAAAAGTTTTTGCGAATTCTTGAGGAAAGGCATGGTGGTTGCGAGGTTGTGGGTGGATGAAATGTTTTCGCTAGTTGGATGTGAAGATGTAGTATATATACAATTGAGTTTCCAAGCTAGTTTATTTTGTTAGTGTTAGTCCTGCTCGTGACGTTGTAAGTTTTGTGTGTGGCGTGTAGCGCTATATTTTTAGGGTTGTACTTATTCACTAAGAATGGGAACTAGATGCTTTGGCGGCACACCACATCTTCCTTACTACTAAGATATAGCACACTAACAAATATCAAGCCCATACCAAAAGATGCAAGGGAGTTTGGGAAGTACTCAGTAGGGAATAGTGAAATAGGTTGTTGGGAATCTGCTGGGAGTAGGAAATTTGATTTCTCGCGAGAGAAAGGTGTGCTGTAAGCTGATTGTTATGACAAGCCAACAAACTCGGAATAGTTACAAAATTTGAACGAAATTGATGATAATTAATAACCTCCCTCAAAATCACGGGAGCGAGTGCAAACTAGACGCGGGACAACCCTCCCCACTCTGCATTTGCCAACTGACTTGCCTTACCCACTTCCCTTATTCACCTCCATACACAACAAATTTTGGTCACCGTGTCCTCGAGTGGGTGGGAATTTCAACCAGGGACCCGGCAGCACAATATACAACAACTACCCCAGCGAATGCTCCGAACTTCAATCCTACTGGCGTAAATCCGTACATGGATCCTAGCCGCTATGTAATAAACACAACCTATCTTAATCTTTCCTAGTTAATGGTTTGGTAAATTAGCTAGTTAATTCCTGAAACTTGGTACTAAGTTGACAGATTTGTGTACCACCCGAGTTTGGGTTCGATGTGCAACACACTTAATGACTGGACTTGAATTTTCAGATCTAGGCAGAAAATTTGATGGCGAGTTGGTTTTCCCTAGCTACGTACCACTTGGTCGAGTTGTGTAGATCTTTGTAGTTAACTTCGATACCGAGTTTGAGTTCGAGATGCAACAGAATTATCGCTAGCAGCTAGCTGTAGACCCATCCTACTTAGGCAGTCATCTGCGATTCCCACTAAATCGATGCAATACTAAGCGAAAACGCAGATAAGTACGACATGCAACAAATCCAAGAACTTATTACAAAGTTCCTAGATCTAGCTAACTAACTTCGATTGCTCCGATATGCAACACAGTTATTGCCTGTAGAGTTTCCTTTTTAGTAACTTGATTCGCGGTTTGAACCAAGTCGATTTCTTACCAGCACAAACACCGCCAATGTGCGATGTGCAACAAACGTATTTCTTCCCTTTTTAACGGCTAGAGGGTGTTTGAGTTATTGGGACGGGGATGTAGTGTGCAATGAAGTGGGAAGTTGCTGGTTCTTGGATCCAAGGTTATTGTGATATGCGAAAGAAAACCATTTGAGAAAAGAGATAAAATAGCTGGTTCAGAGACCTTTGTTATATCCTCCAGACTGAAAAGTCGCCCAGAGCTGAAAAAAAAAAAGAGTAGAACACTTTAAATCGAGACCTCTTCTCGACATCTGAAAGTCAAATCTCAAGCCCCATCATTCAAGTCCTTAACGCGCCCACTCTCTCTTCCTCTCATTATACCAGCTCTCCCATTCCGATCTCGATTTTGTTTTGCAGAAGGGATGGCCTTGTAAACTAAATAATACGGTACGGAAAATCCTCCTCGCATCTGAAAATATGAGCCCAGAGATTCGGACACTTTTGCGATTCTCTCAAACCCGATGGTGATGTTGGAGTATCTAGTTGGGAAATGCCGCTGGATAAGTGCAAGATGCTCATTACTGTGTGAAGGATTATTGTTCTTGGGCTTTTGTGATCATTCATAGAATGCTAAATTTTGAATGCATAGTGTGAAATGAGAATATAATAGCAAGTAAAACTATGCACAAACTTGAGCATTCAACTTAAACCCTTCCGAGTCCCGATTTCGAGGCCCTCTCTCTCACGAAAATACTTTCGATCGGGCTCTCCGAAGTTGACTATGCGGCCGGATAACATAGCCTAAATGCTATGACCCCGAAGATGGGAAAGAAATACAAAAAGACTTCACGAGGAATATAATGTAAAGCAAAATACATCCCTAAACGGAACACAAACTTGAGAAAATAATAAACGCAAAAATAAAAACTCTCCGGTAGCAAAAAAGGACACTTCCCTCGTGACATCGCGAGATTGCTGGGCCTCCTCGTGGCAGTTGCATGAATTACGAGGAGTCTGCTGCTATTGGTTGGTTTCTCGGTGGGGAATACGAGGTTGGCTAGTTGGGGAAAGGAAATGGTTGCGATGGAAAGGGCAAAGTAAGAGCAAGAAATACATGACTTGTGCACTGGGTGTGGTGTTGATTTCCATATTGCGGTGGTTTTTGTTGGAGGAGAGGAGTGCTCTATCTGAAACGCAAGAAGTTGTCGAGGGGGGTCGGTTCACGTGCCTGCATGCTGCACGTAATTGACGATGCAGATTCTTCGAGAAGCTCATTTCTGCTTGAAGGGCTCGGTAGATTTGCCAGGGAGGAAATTCGTGTCTGTAAGGGAAAGCGCAACAACCGCGATGCGTTTCAAAGCTTAGACGAGAGGTAGAAAGGTACACGATGAGAAGAAATTCGAAGCTGATGGCTGTGCCTTCTGAAAAGATAGCTGGCTCAAGATGATGAGAAAAGCGGCGAGGCTATGGGAAGGAGATCCAAAGTGAATAGGCTACTGCGAATGAGAGCCTTCCAAAGCCGAAGCCCTGATAACCCGCTTTCTCTCTAGCTCAAAAGCGCAGACCGAGAGAGAGAAAAGAGACCAACGATATCGATAGCCTGCTGCGTTTGCTACTATTTATTCTCTGCAGCACACCATCAGAACATACAGAGCAGCTTCGCCTTAACGTACGGCTTAGGCGCAGCGGAGACATCTGCCCTCTCAAAAAACCGCATGCCGCCTCTACCCTCCCCAAAAGAAAAAGACAAAAAAGCAAAGGAAAAAATGATTCTGCATGGACCCTGCCATGCAAAGCGACGTCAAACACCACTGCCAAATCACACAGAAAGCGCTAGCATATTCCCAGATCGCTTAAATCAATCAAAAACAAAATCTGCAAACACGGATTAAGGGGGGATGCTGGCTGCTGCGCGGTATCTCAAAAGGGTCCTCGCTTATTCATGATCTGACAGGCAGGGCAGGGCTCCTCGGTTCTTGTCAACCTATCAGCGTGCATGAACTGTTGCAGTATCAAAAAGCCGGAAATCATACAGTCATCAAACCTTGCGGATAAGTGGAAACATGATGATAGCGAATAATCTTTTTGATAGAGTGGTGGATATGAACAGTTTTTTGAAACTGGTTGTCATAAGTTTTGTATTGGTGCGGTCTACTTTTGTCACTTGTATGGATGGGAAATATTTTTGGTGATAAGCAGAAATCGGGGGTGTGATTGTACTGCGACTAGATTGGTATTCCTCCCGAGGGCGACGGCGTGTGCTCTGCCGTCAGCACTTTACCCCAAGGTAGACTGCATTCGGAGAGAAGGAGGATTCAATAAGTGCTTCAATAAAAGTGCGATAGTCACTGCCTAGAGGGGCCGCGTCGCAAAAGTCTACCAACTCGATAGGCAGTTTAAATATTTGCTCGTGGTGTTTGGCCCTCCCTTTAAGGTTGATTGAAGCCTTGCCTTGCCTTGTTCGTTGCCAACTTGTGAAGTTTCTATTTTAGCTGCATCTCAGCTTGGAAGCAAGCAAATCCACTGGTTCCAGAACAGATGAAGTGGAGCCGCTAGTGACGCTAAAACCACCCCGCAACTTGACGGCGGCAGACCCGCGGACCCGCTCTACCCAATCAAGAGGCCACGTAGCTCGAAGTTCATTGCACGAGCACGTGATGGGCTGATCCGCGCACATCCCAAGGTTGCTAGGCCCTGCTAGCTCAAGTCCGCTTCCAAGGTATATCCTGCCGAAGCAGGGAACCGATCCAGGGGGGACGATGCTACGTTCCGAGAGGATGAAAAGGCCGCACAGGCCACACATCAGCCAAGACCGCTAGTCCTCTTTGGCATTAGTTACTTTTTGCCCAGCAACACGCTGGGCTGCGCATGAGTCCTTGCCCCCCGTATTTTCGTTTTCCGCTCAGACAAACAAGCCGCTCGATCTCATCCTGCATTTCCCTTCCATTTTCCCTCCCAACACCTCTTCACTACCACACCAACCACCACAACTCACGACCAACGAACTGTACCTGCTTCATTTTAATACCACGCCGGCTTTCGACGCCTTGACGAATACTCCGTACTACGCTTGTAATATCCTTTGCGCGCTGCTGCCTTTTTTCCTTCTTTTTCCAGCGCGCATCGCATTCACGGCCTTTGTATTCCTGCGTTCAACGTTCCCTCCGTCTCCCCCCTTCTTTGCGACTCCCAAGTGTCGGGGTAGCCAGCAGCCTTTTCGCCTCCGGCCTCGTCATCACGACCCCCGTTGCGCGCCTTTTCGTTCGCTCTCACAGCGTTTCGGTCGGCCGCCTCATCCCTTTCGCAACATTCTCACTCCATCATCTCCCCATCAACACAATACAACACCACCACCGCGCTGCATCACAACACACCCTGTTGTCCTGACGGCCTGCTTCGATTCTCTCACTCCTTATTTGCCGTCGCGCATTGAACTTTTACGATTTTTAATTTGTCCCCCTTTTGTTAGACGCTCGGCGCAGCTTGTACAATTGATTTTGGGATAGAAATTAGGGTCGGGTTACGTCTCTTTTGCGCTTTTCCTGTCGCTCTGTCACTGCTCGACGTCACCCATCGCCTCGGCGACGTCCGCGCATCATCACCGATCTGGTGTCAACTTTGCGCCGACCACCACCACAATACAACTATTGCCGTCGCATTCGCGATTCGCGATTTGCGATCCAAATTCACCGGCGCATCTGCATTCACGTCTGTATCGCCGCTAGGCTGCGCCACTACTGATATTGCTGCCTGGAAGTAGGAAATAGGACAGCAACTGCATGCGAATGTTCCGACTTACATCTTGGATCGCCGAGTCCAGGGGGTGCGACAAGCTGGTAAATGGAAATTTCGAGAAGATGGCAAATGCCACCCAACCCGTCGTTCAGATTCTCCCCGGAGGTCTGCCAAAGCGAAAACGAGAGAACAGCGTGGATGCGCCAGACCAGATAGATCGATCAGCACCCGCGCATGATGCAAAACGCTGCAAACCGAATACCGTCAGTATCGAGGAACCTCTACCTCAAGAGAAACTTGAAGCACCGCAAATGTCTGAAAAGGCTACTGCGACTGTCGTTCCTGCGACTCGAGTTCAGGAGACGATCGAGACTCAACTTGGCTTGGAGATTTTGCTGAAGCACAAGGAGCTACGGCTAGTCAACCAAGAACTTGCAAAATGTCAAGTGGCTTTAGAGCAACTGCGTCGTTGTCATTTGATTCCTTATCCAGCAGCTCAGATCACTCCTGAATCCATGTTAAATGTTATGAACGGCGTTGGTTTGGCTGTCAGTCACAAGGGCAGCCTGCCACAGTGGGCTCCAGCATATGGGGTCACCGATGGTCCGTATTCCAGACATTACTCAAAGTGGCTCATTCCAGATCCAAAGTTCGACGGTGAACAAGTCGAGTGGCGAAGAGGCTCCGAAGGATCACGTGCTGGAAAGACGGTTCCTGAAGGTCGTGCTACGAGAAATACCTTTGCAGATGGTTCACTTGTCAGCAAGTCGAGATCTCAGCGAGGCTCTGCTGGTCAAAAGCTTCAGGCGCTATCTAGCGGCTATCCCCAAGCCAAAGAAAAGGCAGGTCCATGTGTTCTCAAACGTTCAGACGGACAGTGGGTGAAACTTGTTTGTATCGATTGCAATCGGGAGAACTTTTCAAGTACTCAGGGATTTATCAACCATTGCCGTATCGCCCATCGACGAGACTTTAAGAGTCATGAAGAAGCAGCGGTGGCTAGCGGTCAAGCGATCGAGATTGATGAGGTTGGTGGCATTGTGGGAGAGGAAAAGAGTCCCACTACCGCTACTGGCCTTGTGCATCCGCTTATCAAAAGTGCTCCTGCTACCAAGGAAGCTTATCTTGATATACTCTCTCGCATCGAAGCATCGTTGAACTTGTACAACAAAGGTCAACATCCTTCTAAATCCATACCGTCCAGCTTACCCTCGACGCCTGTGTCCCAGAATGCGCCAAAAGGGATTGTCAAGCCAAGCCCCGACTTTGTACCATCATCGTCTACACCTCACTTGTCCAACTTTATGCGAAGCAAAGGTTTTGGTGTTAATCTTACGGAAATTGTTAGCGAAGCCAAGCAACCCATCGATCTGGAGGAACTGTCGTCACATGATGAGGATTCTGAAGGGGAGAGCGTTGATCAACCCACTCAACTACACTCTAACATACCTCTTCCCGCGCGTATACCTGTTGGTCGACCAGTCAGCAGTAAAGGTGTAGAAAATAAAGCCGCTCGTATGCCCAGTGGGATATCACCTCGTCCTTCGCATGCCATTCCAGCCATCAGCTCTACCCCTATTCCGCTACCGCCTCCCGCACCTCGTCCTATGACACATTTGATCAACATTCAGACACCAAGCCATAACGATACCCCACGCCAACATGAGATGGATATTGAAATGCTGCACAGTCCTACAATCCATGACCTCAGTCCAAATACTATCGCTAGCAACAATGCCCCAAGTTTGGTTAGCGATGATGGAGAATTCGAGGATGGAGATGACGTTGAGAGTGTGACTTCGGCATCAGATGCAGGCAGCGATGTAGCAGAGATCATCGAGGATGGAGTTGAGAAGGTTGTCTCGAGAGATGGGATGCGGAAAGAGGCGAAGCATGTCACCTTTGTTGGTGCTGTGAAGGACAGCCCACGGAAAAAGTGATTTCTCTGCACCTTCTCATGAGGGTTTTTTTTTGCTGCATTTGAAGCGTTTTACGTTCTGCTCTGGCTTGCCCTTAGAAATCAGAGAAGGGTAAGCCAGAGCCAAAAGGGTCTGCCTATGTTGGCGACAATGGATCTGTGGGCTGCGTTTGCTGCTACTTCCAGGCTGGTCTTTTTTTGCTCTGAATTACATGGCTACTTGAGGAAGGGAAAAGGGCTCTAGGTAGCAATGCAAAGCACAATTTGCCTCTTTGCATAGTATGGGCTGTTGCCACTTGCATACAAGGCATTGTTAAGTGATAGTTTTGTACGAGGTTCAGCGCACACGACGCAACAAAAATACTCTTCTCTTTGGGATGGATTTGGTGGATGATATGATTTGGGGTTGGGTGAAGGGGATGGGTGGGATGGGATTGATTGATATGATTGTGTTTGTTTAGAATTATCTGTATGATAGAATTACTACCATTATAAAAGAGGAGAGGTGATGAATTGAAAAGGATGTATAGGATGCTATTGCCTTTCTACTAGTGGCCAGTGATGTTGAGAAAAGCGCTACAGTAGCAGTTTACAGTAGTTCTCGAGTTGGGGTGTGTTGCATTCTCTTCATCGGAATTCTTTTGACTGGGGCTTTGCTAACATCAACAGTCTTATTGCTAGTAGGTAATCACTTACGACACTTGGTTGCTATGCTCGCATTGCAAATTACCGCCCAAACAGCGGACCCAGATGCGATGAGGAGAAGAAAGATTCGAGAATTCTCGTATCCAACTTGAATAATGTCATAATTCGTAAGCTTTCAAGCGCCTAAGGGGATTGGGCGGGGGGCGGTGGCGGGGTTGCGAACGAAGTGAGCTTATAGGGGGGTCTGGGGGCGTGCCCCCAGTTTAAGGGGTGGAGGTCGGGGTTGTGGAGGAGATCGAGTGAGTGCTGAGGAGAGAGGTAGAGGGGGAGAAGAAAGATTCGAGAATTCTCGTATCCAACTTGAACAATGTCATAATTCGTAAGCTTTCAAACACCTAACCCTACATAACTCCATAAATACAAGCTAACTGAACAGGTTGCTAAGAGGAAGTCGAAGTATCCATGAACAACAGAGCAAGACATGAAGATCAGATCTCCCTTCAGCCATACAGTAACACTCAACGCCAAAAATCCCCCCTCTTTCCAACTCACACAACCCACTCCTCCTTCCACTCCCTAACCTTCACACACCCCCTCCCATTCACCGGCCTCCTCCGACAAAAAATCTGCTTCCCCCTCCCGGCTGAATCCAATCTCTCATTCCAGTACCCTCCATCTTTATACACCCCCCTCTCACTTCCTTTCCCGCCGTCCAGGGCGTCGGCGTCGGCGCTGAAATTTCGGATCCAGTTGTTGGCGTCGGAGAGCGAGGAGTAGATTCCGAGGATTCGCTCGTCGGCGAGCGTCCAGGGGATGGCGATTGCGGAGACGACGTAGATGTAGGTTGGGGGGGAGGGGGAGAGGGAGGGGAGGGAGGGGGGTGGGGATGTGTTGGTGGGTGGGGAGGCGGGTTCGAGTTTTATGAGGGGGATGGGGAGGGGGTTTGGTGGCGGTTGAGGAGGTGAGAGGGAGGGGGGACTTTGGGTGTCTTGGGTTGTTTGACTGGAGTCGAGAGCACGTTTCTCGGGCGGCGGTTCACTTTGTCGAGTTGGACGATTTATGGGCACAAAGTGCGTCTCAAGCGCTCGTCTCTTTGCCGATGGCTCTTCATTTTCCTTTTCTGGTGGTGTAGGGGACTTGAGCGCTCGTCTGCTAGCATTTTCCGGCGGCGGTTCACTCCTTGCCAGTTCGTGTCGCTCTACCACGGCAGGCTCTATTCTCGTGTGAGCCATTCTCTGGTCCAGCTCGTGAAGACGTTGCCATTCTTCGGCAGCCATCTCTTCGTAGGGAATCCGTTCTGACATCCTCATTCTTTTCCACCGGCTCTCGGTCAGTCGGAGTATTTGACCTGGATGTGTGTTAGAGGGAGTGGATGAGGGGGGAGGGGGGTTGTACTTATGCCGATGTCTGGGAATTCATCGCGCAGGTTGATGCGTTGTTCGTGGGAGAAGAAGAAGTAGGCTGAGGGACTGTGATTCTCCATCTCTTCGCGGCCGCGTTTTCGAGAGGGGCTTGTTGCCATTGTGCTAGCGTTTACTCGAGGCCGTTTGAAATTCGTTGATCTTCTCAGAGCCCGGAACTTTTTCACCACAATCACTTTGCAAAAAAAAGATCACCAAGAAAGGTTTTCAAGAACAAGAAAATGCAAGATAGATGGATGAGGGATTGGCAAGAAAATAAGTCACATAAGCGAGTACGTTGCAAACCAACTCCGGATCCTCTTTGGTAGGATTCCAGAATCCCCAATTGCACGCGCGCATCCCTCAACTTCCTTCCTTGAACCTTAGTCAGGTCGGAAAGAAAGCCCAGGCGGAAATAGGAAACTCGGATGCATACTCGCAGATTTAGACCCGAGATTCGGAATAGAGGGATTGTTGGAAGACGTGGTGGTAGGTGTTGCCAGCTGACCCAATACCAACTCTCGTTGCTGTTTCCTTTTGAACGTCTTTAGCCACACTGTGGCCAAATCTCAACTGAACGGGTAAGTGGTAACGGGTGGGATGGGAAGGATTCAGGATGAAGTTTGAGAATGCCGTGAGGAATCCTGATGTGTGGCGTCCCGCATGAGCTCAGCCACCTCCTGACTGAGATGGCAATCATAACCAAAAACATTTCTCGCTCGATATCATATGATGGTCGCCTGTCGATTGAAAAGTGTGTGGAAAGAATGATTATGCGTCGCGTGGGCTTTTTGTTGTTTTCCAATGTGTTTACAAAGTAAAGTTTTAGATCTAACCACATTAGAGGTACTCACCCTTCTTCTTTCCTGTTGGGGCTCACTGAAGCAATTCGTCTACATTCGGCAGACTTTTACCGATTTCACTTCGAACAAACTGTGCTGCTAGCAAGGATTGATCATGCATATGGTTGATTATTATTCAGAAATGCGTAGCCTTTCTAGGGGAGATGTAGCCATCAGAAGCACGTACTCGGGAATCGAACCTAATTTATATGCTATTCCGTTTTTATATAAGATTACGGTCTGTTCATAAAGTTTTGATTATATTAAAGAGGTATAATCATCACGTATAGATAGACTAAATTCTCGTAACTCTAAAGGTCTAATTGATCTCATTTCTTTAGATTTCTTTTCTAATATAAAATTAGGCTTTTCTTTTAAAGATTTAGGTTTATCTCTAAGTTTTACTATAATCTTTTATTCTAAACTTAATTTAAGGAGCCTTAAATTCACTCGATTAGCCCCTAATTATTAGGAACGTTCCTATAGCCCCTAATTATTAAAAAATCTAATTTCCCGAATTATAGCTTTCTCTATTAAAGGGTTCTTTAATAGATTAATAATTAAGAATAAAGTTTATATCTCTTATATTTATATAACGGGAAACTATTCTCCAAAACCGTAATAGTTTACGGGTTAAAATATTATTTTATCTTAAAGGTTAAAACTCTATTAACCGTTTTCTCGCTTTTAAGTAATTATAATAAATCTCTAATACTCCTATTATATTTCTTTTTAGAGCTTTTAGTTAAGGATAATATATTTCTAGTTTTTTTTATATTTCGTATATTATTATTTAGGAGCCGATTTATAAACTTCGTTCTCTTTAATATTATTCTAAGTTCATAGATCGTATCTTTTATTTCTGATTCTTCTTATATGTTTTAGGGCTTTTAAGGCTTCTTATAATAATTATTATAGGTTTAATTATCGGGGCGATAAGTTTTATCTATAAGGTGCATATTAATTAAATAGTCTTTTATTATATTCGGATACTTCTTTAATAGTTTATTATTTATTATATTATTTATTAATATAATTTAAGCCTTTTATAATTATACTATTCTTTTAATATCCCAGATTTAAGGTTAAGAGATATTATAATAGTATTAGCATTAAATAACCTTTATAGTCTAGTATACTTAATGTATTATTCGTAATTAGATATAGTTAAGCTTATAAAGGCGGATTCGTTCACGCGCGATAATTAATTGATTTATTATTATTATAATTTAATTCCTATTATTTCTAATCAGAAATTCTCTATGTAATCCCTCGAATTAGGACTATTCTAATAAAGGTACGAGAAACGCGTATAAACATCGATATCGCGTTTTATTAAGGGCGAGAGCTTATGATCGTAAGTTTTAGCGTACTAAGAAAAAACCACCCCTAACGCATCTCCACCCCTTTCGATAGCTCTGCTTCTATCCTTCCAATTCAGGGAGATAAGGAATGGACTCGAACCATTTAGTAAATCAATTCAGAGGATATTAAAACCAGCGATCTGCCCTTACTCTAGCAAGGATTGATCAACTTACTTCAAAGACTAATTAAAAAGTAGGTCAGCTCGCAGGGTTTCGTGTAGGTGAAAATGTGCATTTTGAGATAGAAGCGACCTACGATCGCGATGAGTGTTCGTTTTACAGAATTCAAGTTCGATCTAATACATAATCCCTTTCTATCATGTGCGTGCCAAACCCATCGCGACGCATTTTTTCCTTACATTGCGTCCTTCGTCAATGAAAAACCCAATACCGTGCAATTGATACTGAAAAAGAAACCGTCCATGGGGACCCAACTAGGTAGGTATTTAAGTACCCACTTGCAAGTACAGTACAGTACATAATCGAGTTACGAACCCCCCGCAAGAAGCTATTTCTGCGCTTTCATACCTACTATGGAGTCCATCCCCCATTTGTGACCGCTATTCTCTATTATACCTATCGCATAATTAGGGTCAAAACGGGAGACTTCGGTCTACTAAAACTCCAACCCCGACACCGGCACTTGGCGATATTACGTAATCAAGGCCTACTACGACTTATCCCCCATCATCTGAACTTCTACACCAATTAGCAACTACTCTACCTTACGTCGTACTCTCAATAGATTGCGTTCAAATAAATATCATATTTTCAGAAGTCCTCATCCTAAAATTACCTATCTAATCCTGTACAGTATTACCGTAATAAATTAGCAACCCACTTCTTCGATACCGGTATCTCATCTGAATGTCATCTAAAATACTCACTGATCTCTGAAAGCTGGATAAGAGAATAGAGGTATATTGGACGTGATTTAACTAAGAGCGAAATCGTGCCTTTGAGGATATCTATCAAGATCATTTTGGTGAACTTCCATTGTAGATGTAAAATGTTGCTTGCTTGCTCACTCTCATAAATCAAATCTATAATTACAGCACTTTAACAAACCATGATTACTTCACATTACCACTACAATTACCTCCGCCCCCCATCAAATATAAGCCCTCCAATCCCCCGCACCCATCTTCCCCTCTCCCCCACCATTCTCATCCTCCCCCTCAACCCCCTCAAGTTTCCCCCTAACACTCCCCTTCAACCCCCCCTCCCTAGCATCAACACTAACAGGCCTCCTCCCCACCCCCATAAAAATCCTCAGTTCACCCTCTTCCCTCCCACCCTCTTCTCTCCCACCTCCCACCCCACCCATAATCCCAACCCCAGCAACACCGCTCACGCCACCGAGACTACGGCGAGCTTTGCCTTTGTCTCTCCAGCTTTCACGCTTGCCTCTAGATTCCTGGGCGAGGGTAGTATGAAGAGGCGAGGCATCCAGACCGATACTACCAATACCTTCAGAGGGATGGGCGAGGATTGAGGACTGACGAGCAGGCCAACCCATCCGTGCAGTGAGCTGGTCGAAATCCGGGGATTTACCCTTTTCATCACGCGTGTAACCTCCTTCACTCGCGGGTAAAATATTTCCTCTAGAGTCCCTCGTTTCGTGAAGGATACCAGCATCTCCCTCTCCCTCTCCTTCTCCCCTTTCCCCATGACCAGAACTCGCAGTGTCGCTTCGTTCCTCAGTCTCCCAACTGCCACTCGAGTATCCTTCCTCAGGTAAAAAGTCGACATAATCATTAACGACGGAATGATCTTCGAATTCCTGGCTTTCACCGATCCGCTCAATATTCGGCAGCGTACCTCCCCCGGAGATATGATTCCTGCTCAGCGCGCGCAAACTCGGCGCAGACTCGAAACGGCTGTCGTGGGAGTTGAGGCTCATGAGACTACCCCTCGTCCTCTGCCGACTCATTTGATTTAGAGAAGGAGTTTGTGTTCTCAACTGTCTAGCGCTTTCTCGTGCAGGCGAAACATACCCAGCCTGTTCGCCCTCCTCTTCAAGCCCTTGCAAGATCGTCGTGTTCCGAATAAAACTCCCGAAAATCGGCGGTTCCTCCGGTACAGTCGGAGAATCCGCATAGCTGGTCCTCTTTTTCGGCGGTAGGAACCTCGGATTCCACCTCTCCGTCAAACTTCCCTCGTTCCCCCCACTGAAAAACGGACTACCCCCCAGCCTCCTACTAACGGGCCTGGAATGTCTCGAACCCGTACTCACCGTCCTCGTTCCCGAAGTCCCGGAACTCACCGTCGGACTCTTCGTGACCTGACGGATAGACATGCGAATAGGCTGTTGGTAAGTGACGTGTTCCGAGTAGCCGTCGGGGAGGGAGTACTCGGAGAGCGTAGAGACGGCGCTGAATCGACTAGGAGGTCGAAGTTGAGATTCGCTGATATTGGATGTAGCGACGGTGACCCAAGTCCTGCTATTTCGTGCAAGACTCGGTCTCCTGCCCATATTCAAATTCGAGTTGGTAGTCCAGGTCTGGCCGTGGCCCAGACTTCTCCTCCTCTGCACGCCCTTACCACTAGAACCACTTTCCCCGGACACCCTCGCCCCACCATGTCCAATGCCACTACTTCGTCGTCTGGGGAGACCGTTGGGATCAAAGTCAGGCATCATGCTCGCGCGTGATTGTCGTTTTTTCCTCCTCGCCGCACTCAAAACTTTATCCCTGTCCGCAGCCTGCGATACCTCCGTCGTCGGTATCGTCAGAGGACTACTCCTCCCCGGAACCGAAAAATTATCCAACGGAGCCATATCAAAATCCCCATCGCTCAATCCCAACAAGCTCGGCTGACTCCTCCTCAGGCCCCCCCTTTTCGCCTGTTTCGCAGCTGGAAGTGGCTTCGTCGGCGGACTACTAGCTGGTCCCAAATTCGCAATAGAACTCACCATCGTCGTACTCTCCTTCAACTCCCCCATCGCCTGCTTTCCTTTAGAATCAAGTTTCATAACACTTCTCCTCGTATGTCCTTTCCGTGAGTAATTGGAGTAGGTGCGAGTTAAGCGATTGTCCGTGGAGCGCGATGAGCGAAACGTATTGCTAGCGCTATCTTGTGTAGAAGACCAGCTGGAGTCGGTATTTGAATATGCCTTCTCTGCTATTGCATTTTCAGACATGGAACGTACTCGTTTCCCTTTTCCATTTCCACCAGAGGCTCGAGCTTCGCCAGAGCTAGTAGTTTCTGATGCGCGGTTTGCGCCGGACATAAGGGCTTGGGAGTTCCTGCTAGCACCAGCATTCGCTTTTGTTAAATCGCCTGACATAGTCTTCGACCTCCTCATACCCTTATCCTTTGGTACCACCGATTTCCTAAGTGTCCAACGGTAAGAAAAGCGCTTTTCATTCGTCGTCAATCCATGGGTGGGAAGGGGGTCGTTGAAGGAGGAGGTGTCTAGTTGTAAAGGTTGGGGTTTTTCCATAGGGGGAGGCAAAACAATTTCCTCAACGCTGGATTGTGAGTCCATAGGCGCTGAAATATCCGACTTTTCGAAGTTTCGACGCCTGTCTTTGGAATTGCGGCGACGTCGAAAGTAGCAGATGAGGAGGGCGAGGAGGGCGAGGAGGAGGATACCTATTGGGACAGCGATGGCAATGATGGCGCCGTTGCTTAATTTATGGGTAGAGCTTATTTTGGGCCCAGTTGTACTCGAGGCTTGAGAAGGAGCTTCGGTTTTAGTCGCGTGCGTGCCAGTTGTCGAACCCAAAGGGGAAGGGGACGAAGAGAGCTTACTGCCAGCACTAACAGCTAGTTTGAAGGTCTGTGACTCGTATTTCCCTGAAGATTTCGAAGTTGCTGCGAGTGTGATTCCAACATTACCCGATTTCGTATCCGTCGGTACCTGGCCTGATAACGTCAAAGTATCATCGAACGATATCCAACTCGCAGATGGTGTACAGTTGAGAGCGAAACTAAGATCCGTGGCATTTCGAATGTAGGTGCTCATATTGTAAGAAAACCCAGCGCCAATTGTCGCATTCAAATTTGGTATATCTTTCGTGAAAATCGAGTCTGTGACCTTCAAGAATATCGTCGCATTTACAAAATCTCCATAATTATCCGCTGCATGAACGCTGATATGGCTCGAAGTGACATCCGGGGGAGCAATTCCAGATAGTAACATAGTCGAGCTATCAAATGACAACCAGGAAGGACCATTGACCGTAATGCTACTGATGACTGAACTATTTGCCAGCTGGCCATCGAATTGGAGATTGTTCGAGAGTCCATCGAATGCAACCTCTCCTTCATCGGTGGCATTAATGACCATAGTTGTTCGACTAAAGGAAAATTGATGAATCCCGACCTCAATGTTGAAATCGATTGATGCTCCAGCGAATCCTTCAACGTCGGACGCAATGAGTGCTATACCAAAAGTTTGCGGTGGCTCGATGAGGGAATAGTAATCCGGTGTCTGGCCGGTGAACGATAAGGAAGTACCATCAAAGGTCACCCAAGCTGGCAAAGGTGTATGCTCGGATGTAACCGCATAGTAGTTCAACCCAGAGTTCCTACCGTTGCCAGTCTCGAATGTATTGGGATCGAAGGAGAATTTAAATGGACTCGAGGGATGGTAAAGGAGTGTCGAGGGAGCGGAGAAAGCGCCGAATGAAGGAAGTTGTACGAAAGGCGAAATTTCGACCACTGGTGCCGGATTTTGAGAAACAATTAGTGTCGAATTCATTGTAGTTGACCCTGATGTGTCCGTCGCCGTGATGCCAATTGCCACCCCATTTACAGCACCATCTCCAACATCTTTTGACGAAGGTGTTCCCGACAATGTTCTTGTTGCGCCATCTAACGAGAGCCATTCAGGACCACCTGAGAGTGTGTATGTGATCGGTAGCGTCGACGAAAAGGTTGATGGCGAGAAGGTATATGAAAAAGGCTCTGATACCCGAGCGATCGTAGGTACTTGCGAGTTGAGGGGGTAAGCAATCGTGGGAACAGCTTTCGTGATCTTCGCAACAATCGCAGCAACGAGGATAACTTTCAGGAGTGCCATTTCCAGCCGACGACGAGTATACTGCAAAGCCCGAACCGAAGTCCAGCTGAGGAACTATTGAGATGCAGAAAAAAAACGATACCATAGACTTGAAACCATGCGACAGCAGAAAATCGACGAAAATGGAGAAATCTGAAAAACGGACATGACTGACGTTGCCATTGATTCAAATTTTCGAAGGCGCAGGCGGGGAAAAGGGAGGCCAGGCTTAGCATTGTATCACCTTATTTAAGGAATTCAACAGTAATAATTTACAGCAAGGGATTGGCAAGGTTTGGAATCCAGCCTTGTGAAAGAAGCAAGAGAAAGAGGCTCACCTAGCGCATAGTAAGAGATGGATAGAAAAGAGAAGTGGTAGGTGGCATAGAATGCGAGGGCATTCCGCATTCCAACCACCCCACCGACCATTTGCCAGCCCACTTATTACCTTCAGCGCACACCACAAACGACCATGGTAAGTATTTACAATAATCTCATAACATAAATTCGGCCGAGATGTACGGCGAGGAGACAAGGTTAGATTTCGTAAAATTTGCAGCCCTTGGGGGAGTTGCGAACAAAGGGATCATGAGATGTGTTCGAAAAGGATGGTGGGGCACTCCGCCAAATTGACACAAGCGAGTTGGAAAGGGGGTGCAGTCAGTTCAGGTGGGCCGTTCTTGGCTAGCAACGGAGACTTCTTCAACAATTCTCGGTGATATACCTGCGAAGAATTTAACAAGACAGGTCATTTGAATAAGAAGAGATGGTTAGTTTGGCAAAATCAAGATTCCACCAGGCATGCGCCCTGCACCAAGGCGCTTTTTTGCAGCCCCAGGAATTCGTATTGCTGAAACGAACACACCCCCTCCTTGGCAAGGAATTTGCATTTCTGGAAATCGATAAAACCCCTGGTCATTTTCGGTCGCTAACTTGTGAGAAACGTGAACGATATAAAGACTCTCGGGTCGAGCGCATTTACTCGTTCAATGACCATGAACAGAAAAGCACTAATCGCTATTTCCCATGTTAACGCCGAGCAGGAATGCAGGTTCGTCCACTTTGTGATGTTCGTAACTCAAGACTCCAACGGCACCAGGCTCCAACATCATCGGCAGACTTGTGCTGAGTGGAAATCCAATCCATCTCTTCGCAAATGCCCTCAGAATGTGCCCATGTGCAATTAAGATGACGTCGACGCCTTTCTCTCCATGCATATATGGACCTTGGATCTCCCTGATCTTTGAGATAATGCGATCCAGTCGAGTTGTAACTTCGGCGGGTGACTCTCCTTCCTCGCAGCCATCGGTCCAAATATTCCAAGGCTTGTCCCCGTCCAATCCCTTTTCTTTTCGAGCAGACCTGATTTGCGCAGTCAAGAGTCCCTCATATGCTCCATATTCCCATTCGCGTATATCCTCACTTGTTTCGTTCTTCCCTTCCAGAACTTTCTGAGCTTGGCCGTCAAACAAAATCTCGTAGGTTCGTTGTGCTCGGGAACGTGGAGATATGAAGAGGTGCGCAATCTTCGGAGGATCGATAATCTTTCCAGGTCCGACGATGATTCTTGCTGAGTTTGCAACTTGCGCCTCGCCATTGGGAGTTAGGGGAATATCACTGCGACCGGTATATCGCCCAGAGATGGTCCATTCCGTTTCTCCTGCGCGGGGTCAGATTTCGGCGGGGTGTGCCTTCACTTTGCTCAACTGCTTGGAGGACGGAGCATGGTTCTTGTGGCACATACCGTGTCGTACGAGGAATACTCGCGGAGTGCCAGCGTCTTTGTCGGGCATTTTTAAATATCCGATGGTGTTGATGTATAGAATTGTGACTTTCCCTGGTGGTTGAAATTGGTTGAAATTTGGAAGTGGAAGAATTGTCACTGCTCGGGAGAGTTGCCGAATTTGGGGGCTTGGCCTGATCTCTGCCGGAGACTTTGGAGACCCTGACCCCTGGAGCGCTATCATAAACTGGCGGAGGCGAGGCACGATAAGAGATAACCTTGAGACGACATCAACCTCAACCTCAACCTCAACTGCTTCTTCCGTTTTGATCTTAATTCACTCTTAAGGTCTGGTACAATAAGCACGCTACAATAAGGCTTAACGAGAGATATTTAACCCACTTTCAGGGTGTCCCTCATTTAAGCTTTTCGCCCCCACCTTCGCCCCACTATACTATGCCTATTTTACCATAATCTCCTACTTGGGCCGCTTACACTTACACTTACACTTGCACTTACAAGCATTGGTAGTATATCTTCTATCCCGCTTTGATATCAGCTTCACATCAACACACCACCTCTCCAGCTCTCCTCCACGCACTCTTCCAGAACTCTCAGATTTATAATGAGACCGGCCATTCCTTTTCACGCCTTCGCACATAAATCGCATCCTAATCATACAACCCAACGCTCCGCTACTACCGGTATGCCGCAATTCACTGGGAATAGCTTCATTCCCACTCCCAAAACCCTCACCTCTGCAACGCAACACAACGCGATCGCTACTCGCTGGGAATAACTTCATATTTGGGTGGTCGCGGAGACCGGGAGACGTGCCGCACCTCTCAAATGGCTAGTTTTCTTAACGCAACAAGAGTACCATGCTTCGAACCAATCATGCCGTAACAGTATAGTATTCGTGGCCTCAAAGTTGGCTCTCAAGCAAACCTTACGTTCAAACATTGCCCGGTACATTACGCAATTCAACAATCGCCCAATCATCCCGTCCATAGATGTGCGGATCCCCACAGGAGAGAATGCAAGTAGATGGCTCTTGCATGGCTCTTGCAAGAGCCATCTTAAAGAGAACAAGCTTGACGCTTAGATGGAATTCCCCATCACAGGCTTCAAGCATCTTGTGTAATCTCCATGTTGGTATGAGGCACTTCTAGGCAACCCCTCGGGCTTCCTCTAGACCCCTGCCATATCAAAATCAGCTGCAAGGCAGAAGCGTTGAACCTGCATATCGATACTCGGTTGCCAGCTGCCAAGGTAACCCGTGGATTCGAATAGAGCCTTGCTCTTTGAGGCAACTATTACCCATCCTTTCTGGGTAGCCAGTAATATCTGTTTCCGTTGCGGGCTGCAGCAGAAGACACTTGGTTTGGCAATTTGGAAAGAGTTGATGATTTCGTGGTGAATAACTGAATATCTTGGATCAAAGGTACGTAGGTACTTGGAGTCGGCCTTTGAAGGATATCGCTCTATGCCGGCGGCTCAATTTCCTCTCCGGAGCAAGACAGCCCTAATCGGATGCCGCTAGCACAATCTTTTTTCTTCGGCACCCACAAATCGCAATATCATCGCAGCCTCTTGCCGACTCCCACACTTCCGCACACTCAATCGCTTTGCTTCCATTTTCTTTATATCAACAGTTCACCCGACTCTTCGTTTCTTTTGCCTACATTCTTCAGCAAGTAAATAGAGCACGACATGAATCAACCGCCTGACGATTTCCTGCTAGATCGCCTCCGACAAGAAGCTATGAATGCGCCGCCAGATCGGGACGCGCGAGGAGGTCAAGGAGATCAAAGAGATCGACAACCCAGGGGAAACAACAACAATACGCAACAAGCTGCGATGTCTGATCATGATGTTTGGCAGCAGAGTCACTTCCGCGAAATCCAAAATCTACGAACTGGATACGCAAACAGGCCGACTGGGGAAATGCGCCCGAATCAACAGCAGAATCAACCGCAACATCAACCGCAATATCAACAGCAGAATCAACAGCAGCCAGTACCTCAGCGGACATTTTTTGGTGTTCCTTATTCGCCGCCAATGCAACCGACTATGTACCACCCGCAGCGACATTGGCTTCACAGACCTCCGCAGGTACCAGATGATGGGATTCCGAGCATGTTCACTCATATACAAGACCGTGTGATCCAAAATCCACATGGGCTGCCTCCTGCATACATGCCGCCACCAATGACCACTATGGACCGGGACCGGATGTATAACTATGCTCATGCTCATGCTCCTCTCACCCCCACGGCAGAGTACCCGCTTACATATGTACCGGTGTACCACACGGCCACCCATCGTCAGCCAACCAATCCATTGGAAGGTCTGCCGAGACATCAACAGCCTTGTAAGTCATACCGTATTCTATTATCCACCCCCTGCGTCCCTTACACACACCCACAACCACCAAAATCATCATCCTGCAACAACACCAAAGAGACGAGGCTCAAGTGAGCGAGTTACGAAATTTGTTTCTGCGCTGTGCTATTCAAGAGAACTAGCTTCTTTGCCACATGCAAGATATCTTTTGTTTGTCTTGACACATGTGCCCAGCCTTGTCTGGTCTCATCCTTTCCTGTACCGCCACTCTTCATATCAAATGTCAACTTCCAGCATTTGGAAATGTCTACTCAGCAAGCTGTCACGACTTAAGACCCATTTATTGACAAAGAAAACTGCAGATCATGGTCAACATCCACAACCTGGTCACCCACAGAACCAAGTCAATCGGGGTTTTCCAGCACCAGCCATGACCGCCTCCATGACCGCCTTCCCGCCTGCTGCAGGTGTGGTTGAGGAGAGAGATCCTGACGAGCCACTCACATGCGGCATTTGTCAAGAAGTTCTAAGAACAGCCGAATTTGCTCACCTCTGTGTTAAATGTGCAAATGGGAACTATTGCTCGGACTGTTGCAAGGATTGGTTTCTTGATGCCTGCAAAAATGAGTCTAAGATGCCACCCAAGGTAAGCCAATACAGTCAAGATGCACTGCCAATTCAGAAAAGCTGACTCGATCAATAGTGCTGTTCCAACATTCCATTAGCCGCAATTTCAAACAGGTTGACTTCTGCTGAGGTAAGTTTGAGCAAGACTCCCAACTTTTGAAGCTACATGAAGCAAACGGACACAACTGACTCTTAATAGGCTGAACTATATAAAGCTAAATACGAAGAATGGAGCACGCCTGACCGACTTTACTGCCCCGTTCCAACATGTTCCGCCTTCATCCCACCAAGATTGTATGCGCTGCCAACAATTGCACAAAATACAGCTGTGCGAGCAAAAGGCAATTTTACAAAAATGAGCCCAGCATTGCAAAGGGCACACGAAAACGCTCAAATCTCCTCTTATGAGAGACCAGCAAAGAGAAAAATCCAAAGTCGTGTGGCATGTCCTGTTTGCTACACTTCAGTATGCACCAAATGCCGCCAATACACGCACTTGGGCGACTGCGAAGAGAACGATATAGAACCAGAGCTCGAAGTCGTCCTCGCAAAGTGGAAGATCAAGAGATGCCCGAAATGCCGCACAGGGATTCGGAAGGTGTATGGATGCTCGCACGTGGTGTGTCTCTGCGGAGCACACTTCTGCTACTCCTGCCTGCTCCCAATCGGACAATGCGATGGCTGCCAAGACGACGAAGAAGAAGACGAAGAAGAGGAGGTTTTCGAAGACGACGATCTCGACGGCAACGCCGGTTTCCGCGACGGGGACGGCCACTTCTTTGGCGCGGAGCCGTACGGGAACTTCGTTGACGCCTGGTCCTGCAACCATCATTGGAACCGGGTCATCAGAAGAGAGCAGGACACCCAACCATTGGAATGCACTCGCTGCTTCCGGGCTCTCAGAGCCACCCCACTCGCTGCGGTTAATCCCGCCAGTCACAATCACAGACTGGGGGAAGCATTATTCCATCCCCTTTCCGAGGTCCCGCTCACCAGACTCGGCGAGGCGGCGTGGCACTGCTTCGGTGGCCACGCCGTCTGCGCATACTGCCCAAAGACTCCGACCCCAGGACTAGCAAGCGGCCGCGTGGGGCGTGTGGAGAGATTGTGGGCCTGCGATTGTGGTTCCGTGGTCTGCACTCGTTGCGATCACAGTGCTTTGGCGGAGCTGTTCGAGGCGGAGAAGCTGGTTGCGTGGCAGTGTCGCTGCGAGACTGTGGTCTGTGGTGCTTGCAAGGAACGGGAGTGATGAGATGATGGGAGGAATGCCGGGGTTTTGTAAAGTATATAAACCAAATATAATTAAGTTACGATACCCCTCTGAAAATTGCAAGTGCCAATAGCATAAGAAACATCAGCTTTTCATTGCGTTTGGGATATCATTTAATATCTATCTAAAGTAACCTTCATTCCCTCCAAACCTCGGATAACAACACAAAATAAATTAAATATATATTAAATATAAGCTCATCACACCATCTGATAGCGAGCTAAAGATATCTTCATTCTTCTTGAATCTTGAATAACAACACAAACACAGTTGAATATAGACCAAATGTAAGCTCATCACACCATCTAATATCAAGCCAAAGGTATCTTTATTCTCCTTGAATTTTGAATAACAACACAAAGGAAATTGAATATAGATCAACCGTAATGCCAGAGCCACTTAAGAAATCACTTAATCTATATTCAGACTCTTACATTACTCTCTTTCCAGGGCAAAACGAAATATTATTATGAAATGAATGGGATTCAGCGAATAAGAAATCCTAATAACACTCGCCTCAAAGGCTGTAGAAAGGAGTTCAAGTTCTTGATGCATATTAACAAGACTCTTTCTTATATTCTCACTCAACTCTAACTCTATCAAATTTCAAGACCATCCTCTATTAACTTAAACTCTTCTTCAAAGATTTGGCGCGGTGTAAGAGACATTAATAATACAACATCTATGCAATCCAGTCAACCATATCATCATCTAAGAAGCTTAAGATTGATGCATGCTTGAGTGCCAATCTTCTTAAGGTTATCATTGTGTTCCTTCACAAGGCGCTGTGCCTCGCGGATCCCCAGGATCAGTCCTCTCTGGCGGTGAATACCTTATCTCGAACTCTGAAAAATCAGGGTTGTCAAGGTGGGGTTTCCAATCGCTGTCTTGGTGTGGCAGTTGTAATATCGCGAGATTCGAAAGCGGGGGTAAGGGTCTCTTGTGGTGTGAGTAAATCGTTTTGGCACTTTTGAAGATGTGACATCAAGCCCTGGGTGTAGGCTTAGGAGATATTTTAATTTCTCTTAGATATAATAAGTGCTGATAACCTAAATCTTACTAACATAACTACTTGGTTTTTTATTGGTACTTATTATATCTGTGTTCTTTTGGTTCTTATTTATGTAAAGAGTGAAGAGAGAATATGAGAATACTTTGAACTGAGAGTAGTTGATAAGATTCTGCTAGCACTTCTCATCTCTGCATTCCTTTTGCTCTTATTTGTGTAAAGAGTTCAGAGAGAATATGAAGAGACTTTGAATCAAGAGTACTGTAGTTGATAATAAAAATGCTAGTGGATATATCATCAGCAAAGTTGCTGTTTCTTACTTTCGTATTTCATCTTCTTGCTAGCAGATCTACATTCCTTTTGCTCCCATTTATGTAAACAGCCCAGAGAGAACGTGGCAAGATTTTGAATCAAGAACAGTGTGAGGGAATGGTGGGTAGCCAAAGTGGGGCCACAACCGTGAAGATATATTCTTCTCTCGCTTAGAATCTCTTCTCTCTTCGTAGTTATTGTAGTTAATAATTTGAGTATTTGATCTCATCGTTCTCGTAACCTTACAAACAGTTGCGAAGAAAAACGTCCGTCATAAAAATGCTAGTGGAAATACTACGAGATAAGTTGACATATACTAGCACTTCCGCAATCGTCAACCTCTTTTCATCTCTTGCATATTTTTCATCCCTAGCATTCATCTCTTGCAATCAACTCAGGCCAAAAAAAAACACAAGTTGCTAGGTACCATTATACTTAACCGGGGGGTTCCTGGAAAGCCTACGTTTTGAGCTCCCGTGATAAGTGCTTAGAGAATCTCCAACTTACACATTCAACTTACATTCCGAGATCTCTAAAAGAAGCTCTAAAAAACAACCGAAGAAAGAAACAGGGAGGAAAATTAAACAAACTCAATTTGTATTCTCCTTGCGACCTCTTCAGGGTACAGTAATCCGAATCCGAAGGAAAAGTCTCGGTTGAAAGTGAGGAGTTCCTGGAAAGTGTTTGGAGCTCTTCGCTCGCGGTACTTTTTCGCTAAACGTACTAGTGACAAGAAACTCCAACTTGCATATTCTAAGATCTCTAACAAAAAAAAAACTTTGAAGAGAGTAAATGTCAACTAAGTGCAGAAGTAAAATCTCAGCAATTAGATCTCCTAGACAATGCATTTCCAGTCACAGAGAAGAAAATCCGAGAATTGGAGGAGCAGCAGTGTCTTCACGAGCCTGTCCTGGCAGCTAAGGAGTCCGAATCGAACGTAATAGGAACGGGAATGGTTCTCCTAGAAAAAGTTTGCGTTTGAAGTTCTTCACGAAAGCTGCGAGTGACAATTTGATAAAGCTGTCAGTGCAACTCCGGCCTACGCATTTTGGGATTTCATCATAGGGGGAACACTTACCGTTTAAACTGCTTTATTCTTCCAGACATACCACGTTGATTTGTACTTTTGAAATCAAAGAAGAAGATGTAGAAGAGCATATTTTATCTCCCAACAACTTGCTTTGTAATCCGAATCAAAACGAATACCGTATTAATTGGTTTAGAGCGCCACCCCCTCCCGTTTTTTATGTCATTGTGCCAGACCATTAAAGAGAATTGAGGTTAACGGGAGAGGTATATCCGTGAACGAACCCTCTCCCGTTTTCGGGGCCTCTGTCATTTTAACCTCTATTCTCTCAGATATCCTAGGACAATGAGGTCAAAAACGGGAGAGAGGGGCACTCTAAACCAATTAATACGATAGCATAGACAAGTTGTCCTAGGAGGAGTTTGAAGTTTCTTGAAGCTCCTTGCTAAAGCTGTTAGTGACAACCCAGAGCAACTCTACATAGCCTGCGAATTTCGAGATTTCCGGAAAGGAATTTCAACCAAAGCAAGTACAATATGAGCTAGATAGTTCGAAAGCAAAGCTTCAGTGTTCAGAATCTCCTGGAAGATTCTCCTTTTGATTACCAAATGGAGATAGTTTTCAGTATTATTGTAATCCGCTCTTGCGATGAGTTTGATATTTTAAAGAGAAAAGAATACGAGGAGTTGCGATTATTGTCAATCCGGGTTCTTCCTGGCAGACGTTTGAACCTCGCTAATAAAGTTGTCAGTGACAGCGGCTCTTCCCCACGGAGATTTCTCCATCTCATCATAGACAAGCAAGCGCCGTGACCACTTGGGCGCAAGCACCGCATTGTGACAAATGCGTATCAATCTACAAACATCCATGGAAACAAACTGCCCAGCTACCTGGGTACATACCTAGGTATATATATATATACAACTTCACCTACAGCTTCAAATGATTCCAAATTTTTCCATCTCGTTATAGACTTGTGAATAGTAACACACGATGTCAACCTTGCATATATAAATTGCATGACCGAAAGCCCGAAATCGGAAGTCCTATCCCGACCTCTTCTGCGTGTGATCTGATAGCGATTGCAAGGTTGGCCTTGACCATCGAAAATGACGCAGCGGCTTTCAAATGAGCCACCAAAACGAAGCAAAAGTTGCTGCACCAGAACTTGGACCTTCGCGCGAACAGTGCGCCACATCAAATTCTGGGCCGTGGCTGCCTGGCTGCCCAAGGCTCCAGGAGCGGAGAGTGCCAGTCAGAACGGAAGCCAAAGCATGAACCGAAGGGCGCGAAGGGTCTTCCGTTAGACTGTACCTGAGCTGGTCTAGAGAAGGCAACCGCCACCGACGGAATGAGCGGTTTAAGGGGGTCATTGAGGGTCGTTGCTGCCTCGGCGGGGTGAGATTAAGAAATGCAAGTTGTAACGGGATTCTAGGCTGGAGGCTACAGGAGCATCCTACCTAGGTATTCACTATCCCCCACCAGACCCTGCGCAGACAGATTCAGCGCTGCAAACTACGGGGCACCATTGCCACCCCCAATGTCGAGCACATTATTCAGTGAAGAGCGGCACCATGACCTAAAGAGTTTGAGGACGCGCCTTGCAGCAGAGACTGAACCGAGTTGTCTTCCGCTTTGAAGGAAAGCGGCCTCGCCCATTTGTTTGTTTACTTAAGTACTTGCGGTGCACAGCAGAATTATCCGATTGCCCAAATTACCCCTCTTATGAGTTCTCCATCTTTAAATTCACCAAGTGGTCGGGTCAAGTCATCAGAGTGGTGGCGTCGCGAGCCTGGTTGCCTCCTTCCCCGTCCGTCCCCCGCTGCCCTAGCATTAGCGAGCCTTAGCGCCACTTTACTCCTTTGGGCGAGCTCGAGAAGGCTCGTTCGGATTGTATCGTCATTTTCCAAACTCTTCCACATCAACACGCGACCCGATCGAGGTAACCTCTACCGACAGTACCTCCATCTCAATTACGGCCACTTGGAAATCCATGGCCGCATAGTCCTTCGCCTTCCAACAGAGCCTCCTTCTTACGCGACCGACCCCGCACTTCATTCTTTTTCGCGCATTTGAAGGTGAGATCTCGATACCACAGCATACCTACCGTTGCTCCCAGCAGTCGATTGCCTCGACGCAGATTACTTCAAGATGGGTCAGACTTTGTCGGAGCCCGTTGTGGAAAAGGTACGAGATCACTCTCTTTCGAAATCCTGCCTCCTGTTGCCCGCCCTGCCGGCCCCGCTGGCTGGCATCTTTCTCTTATGGGCAGAGTGGGAGAGGGAATGGGAAGCAATCGGTGCGGGACAAAGTGGCTAGCCCACCTTGCTGAGTCCTTTCTGTACAGGCTGGCTACGTGCTGAAGTCTTTGCGGACTTTGCGTCTACCTGGTTTCATAACGCTGACAAACCTTGGGGAATAGAATTCGGCTTCAGGTGGTGATGAGCGACTCATCTATGGAGTCTCCTCTATGCAAGGATGGCGAATTAGCATGGAAGATGCGCACGCCACTATCCTCGATTTGCAAGCGAATGCTGGAAAGCCAGTAACGCCGGCGAAGGCGGACGAACGACTGTCATTCTTCGGAGTATACGATGGGCACGGAGGCGACAGAGTGGCATTATTTGCAGGCGAACAGATACACCAAATTGTTGCCAAACAAGAGGCATTTAAAAACGGTGATATTGAACAAGCTTTGAAAGACGGTTTCTTGGCTACGGATCGGGCTATTCTTAATGGTCAGCATCCTCAATATATGGGAGCTGGATGAGAAACTGACTCGTGCTCTGTAGACCCACGGTACGAGGAAGAAGTTTCTGGATGTACGGCTTCCGTTGGAATCATCTCTGCAAAGAAGATTTACGTCGTACGTTATGTTTGACTCGGATGAGAGTATTATTCACTAACAGTTTTAGGGGAATGCCGGGGACTCTCGAAGCGTTTTGGGTGTGAAAGGCCGGGCTAAACCTCTCTCTTTTGATCACAAGCCACAAAATGAAGGTTAGTGGAACGAAAAGGTGCTGACCTAGAAATAAGCTTACATGCTTGCAGGCGAGAAAGCGCGTATTACCGCTGCTGGAGGATTTGTTGACTTTGGCCGAGTCAATGGCAACCTCGCACTCTCAAGAGCCATCGGAGATTTTGAGTTCAAGAAAAGCGCTGAACTCGCCCCTGAACAGCAAATTGTCACGGCATTCCCAGACGTGACTGTGCACGATATTTCCGACGATGATGAGTTCTTGGTGGTTGCCTGTGATGGTAAGTGAATTGACAATTGGTTTGCGAGTATATCTAATTGGAGTTTCCCTTGTAGGTATCTGGGATTGCCAGTCCTCGCAAGCCGTTGTTGAGTTCGTCCGCCGTGGAATTGCTGCCAAGCAAGACCTCTCAAAGATTTGTGAGAACATGATGGATAACTGTCTAGCTTCCAACTCGGAGACGGGAGGAGTTGGTTGCGATAACATGACTATGATCGTCATTGGCCTTCTTCATGGAAAGACACAGGAGGAATGGTACGAGGATATTGCGAAGCGCGTTGCCAATGGAGACGGCCCATGTGCACCTCCAGAGTATGGCAAGTAGCCTTTGATTGTTTTTAGCCTGCGAGCATAGCACTGATAATTCAATTAGCGGAATTCCGAGGACCTGGTGTGCATCATAACTTTGATGATAGTGACAGTGGATATGATGTCGACATGGACCAGCGGAATAAGCCTTTCGGTGGACACCAAAAAGGGCGAATCATCCTCTTGGGCGATGGCACCGAAGTGTTGACTGACTCTGACGATACCGAGATGTTCGACAACCAGGACGAAGATAAAGATCTGGCAAGTCAAGTTCACAAGGGTCAAGTTACAAGGCACAGCGACGACGCAAAGCCAACAACTGATGCAAGCAAAAAAAGTGGTGGGTTCTCCTAGTCCAGTCATGTTTGGTGGTAAACTTATTTTTTCGATAGATTCCTCCGAAAAAGTAGAAAATACGATACCCGCTAGCACCTAGTTTGGCCCCTTCGAGCTTTTCCCAGACCTTCCGCGGTATAGTTTCGATCTAATAACGACGCTTCACCGATTTCAGGAGGATTGGTATTTCTAGACAGGACGACAGGATTAGAATACGGAGCGCTGTTGTCTTTTTATCATGGCAAGTGAAGCGTAAGCCAGGTTCTTACGATTTGCTTTTCGGCTTTTTCCGTCATAGCTTACGAGGCTCAAGTTGGCATGAAGAGTTAAGAAAAGGGTCGCTTCGAGATGCACTATGAAAAGTGATGGGGCAACTGAGGTTTCACACTGGCGGCGCTTCTGTCGAGTCTTAAATTATGATTGTCATTATCCAGCGAGTTTTTTTTTTGCGTCTTGATTTTTTTTTTTTTGGAAGGGTTGTTCTTTTCTTTTGCATCAGATCTCTAGGCTGGTGGTTAAAGGGTCCCTTTGGTCCTTAGAAGGTTCCAGCGGGTTGCATTGTATTGAGAATACGTAGGTACCTAGGCCAATTGATACCAGGAAAGCTTTTCCGACGTGTGCGTGTAATAATTCTCGTTTTGAGACAGACTCGGCCACAAAAAGTGGATATGTTTAGTGTGAATGAAGCTTGGCATGAGGCTCATTTTAGCTCCCGCCATATTCTCTCGCGCTGGCTATTAGTTGAGCTCGTGTCAAGCTGAAGATAAGAGCATCTAGAACAGATTGGTCTGACGCCCCCCAAAGCGCGAGGGTCGACGAATAGCCACTGGGATTGCTTCTAAAACGTGAGTCTTAAGACCTTTATTGTATTCTTATTTTTATGTTTATGGACGAAGTGGACTGAGGTGGTGGTTGGTTGGGCGAGGTTGCAGGATAAGCGGTGAGAAGGGGAGGTTAAGAGGGAGGGGGAGGGTGAGTGAATAATGAGAATGGGAGGGGAGGGTGGGAAGAAAAGAGAGGGAGAGGGAAAGGAGAGGGAAAGGAGGGTAAGAGGGAAAGGAGGGTAATAATAGTGTGATATTTATAGTTAGTTAAGAGCTCAAGGAGTACTCGTAAACGTCCTCGAGAATATATAATTGATCCAGAAGTCAACTTCAAACGTAGAGGTATTGAAGTTTCCTTATCATCTCTCAAGTGGACTAGTGGCCTGCCATCGGATCAAGTCGGAACTTATCAATTGTAAAAATGGCTCAAGAGAAGAGAACTAAAGTACCAAGTTGCTTTTTGGCTTGTGGCTCCCGATAATGGCGTTCGCTAAGTCGGTCATGTGATCCTAGTTTTCGTCTGGCAGGCCATGACGTGCGTCTGGTCTTTCCTTGATCAAGTCGAGCTAAACACATGCTTCAAACATAAAGGAGCTTATCTCTGAACCCTCATCCCTTTGCTCATCCTTTGAAGCAAACACAATAATTTCCAAATCCTATTGCAAGCTTCCGAAGGTTTGGTCGGTATTTTACTTTTACTTGAACACGAAAACGCACCTCCTAATCTCACTCTCGCGAACCCTTGCGAGTACCCCGGTCAAAATTTCTTAGGAGCCGGGAAGCACCTGTCCTTTCGTCAACTCTCCGCGACTCCCTTCGCAACGTGGGACCTTGGACCTTGGACCTTCCATCAACACCATTCCATCTCTTAAAAGGCAACCCTCTTTTCTCTATTCCAAATAAAAGTCGACAACCAGAAGAAAACAATTGCACAATCACAATGTCTTCACCCTCATCAGCCGGAGGTTCTGTCGCCGGCAAGCGGAAACGAACTTCGACTATCCCATCTGCGAAGAAAGCATCAGTTGATCTTTTGCAACCGTCATCTCGGGATGCTTCTGGCGAAGATGGCGAATTCGCAGGACCCGAATCTGCCAACTTGAATCAATCGAAAAGCGCATTGACCGACGCGACGAATAACCACCCTTCCAAACGAATCCGCTCATCCCAGCACGAGAAGGCTCCTAATGGATCCGACAATTTGCAAGATCCAGGAGAGCCATCAGACACGACCGAGGCCAGTACCGATATTGCAAATAGAGTTGGGCGCAAAAGTGGTCGCAAGAGCATATCAAAGGAGGGAGAGTCGATGGCACCGCCCCCAATTGGAGCTCTTACAGACCCAGTTGGATACAAGACGAACCCCCCTCCAGCTGGCAGACCTGTACGCGTGTATGCCGATGGTGTATTTGATTTATTTCATCTTGGGTATGTCTCTCAGAACAGGTATTAAAATTACAAGTTCTTGCTAATCATTCTGTGATACGCAGGCACATGCGCCAACTCGAGCAAGCCAAGAAAGCATTCCCCGACACATATCTTCTCGTTGGTGTAACCGGCGATGCGGAGACCCACAAGCGAAAGGGGCTTACAGTACTGAGTGGACAAGAACGTGCAGAGACTGTGAGACATTGCAAATGGGTTGACGAAGTCATTGAGGATTGTCCTTGGATTGTCACACCCGAGTTTCTTGCCGAGAAGAAGATTGATTATGTTGCTCACGACGATCTTCCATATGGCGCTGACGAAGGAGATGATATTTACAAGCCGATTAAAGAACAGGGCATGTTCTTGGTTACTCAAAGAACTGAAGGCGTCAGTACAACTGGTATTATCACAAAGTAAGTCCGGAATAATGTAGCGGATCAAGCACATACTAACGGATTATTAGGATTGTTCGCGATTACGAGAAATATATCAGTCGTCAATTCAAACGTGGTACATCTCGCCAGGAGCTTAACGTATCATGGCTCAAGAAGAACGAATTGGACCTCAAGCGCCATGTGGCAGAAATGAGGGATGCCATTCGAAACAATTGGACTACTACGGGTCAGGAGTTGGGTAAAGAAATCCGACAATTCTGGCAGGCCAGCCGACCAGGAAGTCCAGCAAGATTGAACAGCTACGATGATGCAAACAAATCGTCCAGCTCTCTTACCAGTCCATCCGCGCTTTCACATATTAGCCGTCGTCTAGAGATTCCTAGAGCGGATAGCCCGGGTGGGCCTGGTAGTGACTTTGCCACTGGATATAGTCTGGGCTTAATTGGAGGTGTTCGTTCCTGGGTATGTTATTGTCAAGTTGATTTGATCTGAAAAATTTCTAACTCTTATTTTAGATGACGAGAAGTCGTCAATCAAACAGAGGCAGTCAACATGGAAGTGACAGCAGTGGTGAAGAGAGTGACGAGAGATCTCCTCCTAGAGGTCGTAAAGGCAAAGAAGAGGAAGAGGTCGACGCCCAGATTGAGACGTTAATGGGTGAAAACTCGAAGGCTTCGGGTGCTTAATTGAAACGCTTGGGTTATCTCTGGTGTTTGTATAAGAAAGTGTTACTTGAACGAATTTCCTACTTCTTCTTCACGGTACAAAAACATACTTACGATGGGAGAATCCGTCCTTGAGCTGTATTAACGGATAGATTTTCGAGGGCAGGCAAAAATGGGGCTTTTTTGGTGGCATTGGGAATGTGTTAGATTATAATTGAAAATTCTCTCGGATGTATAACATGAGGAATTGCGAATGGCTTGATGCTTTGGAGAGTTGCGTTGTAGTAATGGAGAGCGTTTTTGGTACTGCAAAAGCGGCTTGCATGGAATCTCTAGGTCGCCTTAATTACTTTCAAATCATAAACACGAGTTTATCTTTGTAATCTAACAATCAATCAAGTAACAATGATTCATCGTTTGTCCAAACTTTATCAATACAATTGTCTGTAGGGTGGCCACAGCAAAGTAGTGCGGTCCTCGGAAACCCTGCATCAAGCTGCCGAGCGCCGCTTTAAGGCTTGCCAATCAAATCAGCGGGATTACCCAAATTCAACATCGACGACCTCATCGCTTCCTTTCTTGAGCTCCGCGACGACAAAATCAAGCTCCCAACTCCACTCCACCACCACCTTTTCTTTTCATACTGTCTTGTCAATCCGCAAGGCACGATGCTGTCCACCACCAGATCAGCAGCTGCGCTGGCGCTGCGAGGTATGTTTTGAAATACCGAAGAGAGGGGAGTGGCGATGGAAAATGCTAATTCGTTGGGGATTACAGTCAAGCCATCGGCGTCTTTAATCCGTGCGATCTCGTCGTCTGCGGCCAAGTCTGCGAATGCTGAGGTTGCGAGTCCGTATGGGAATTCGGGGGCGAATCTGCCTTTGAGCGTTACGGGGAAGGTCAAGCGTGAGGTGCCATTGCCTAGTCAGGAGGGGAAGAAGGGTGTTATGCAATATGCTTTGTAGGTCTCACGGCTCTCCTTTCGATACGCCAACGATATTCTGGATATTGGCTCTTCAATTGGGATATTCAGAGGTTGTGGCAAACATGACAAAATACCTAGCTAACACACCCAGAACAACCCTCGATCAAATCACCAATTGGGGCCGTCAATCCTCCCTGTGGCCCATGACCTTCGGACTCGCCTGCTGCGCCGTCGAAATGATGCACCTCTCGACCCCCCGCTACGATCAAGATCGTCTGGGTATCATTTTCCGAGCCTCCCCGAGGCAATCCGATGTCATGATTGTTGCTGGCACCTTGACGAATAAGATGGCTCCTGCCCTAAGACAGGTTTACGATCAGATGCCCGAGCCGAGATGGGTTATCAGCATGGGCAGTTGTGCGAATGGCGGCGGGTATTATCATTATAGTTATAGTGTTACGAGGGGGTGTGATCGCATTGTGCCGGTGGATATTTATGTGCCTGGGTGTCCGCCGACTAGTGAGGCGTTGATGTATGGGATTTTTCAGTTGCAGAAGAAGGTATGTTTCTTATCCCCCTCCTACACTTTTCCTTCTCCTATACTTTTCCTCCTATCTTTTCCTTGGGATTATGGGCTGACAGATTATCCAGATGAGACATACCAAGATCACCCGAATGTGGTACAGAAAGTAGACGGGCACAGAAGTGGAGTCGAGACGTGGATGGGATAGATGGTTGGGGATTGGGAGATTTCCTTGTTGTACAAAGTTTCAGACTGCATATAGTCGGATTGCATTGGCGTTTCTTTTATGTGCAAAAACCATACATAAGAATGAAAAGAGATGTGAAATTCTGGGTGTGAGGTTATTCATGGGAGGCTAGTGAAAAGTGAGTGCAGCTAAGTGAGTTGATAGATGGACTGGCTTGGACGATCGGAGGTAGATTGGTAGGGGATGGATGGATTTGCGCTGTGTTGGGGTGGTTTGAAGGAGTGAAGTTGGATCAAGGTAAACATATCTCCTCTTCACATAACTTGATCTCAAAGCTAAATTCTAAATGAGGGTGGAACGGTTAAGAGGGAAATCTGCTACCGCATTCATTGGTTTAGTCCGCCACCCCCTTTCCCCGGTTTTTGGTCTTAATTCTCTTACGGTATATAAAGGTCGAAATGGGAGAGGTTTGGAGAAGTCTCTCACAGTCTCATCTCAATTCCCTTTAATGAGTTGGTATGATGAGATCTACAACGGGGTAGAAGGGGTGGGGTAATGCGGTATGGGTACAGTATGTTGGTTAATCGTTCCTTCCCACGCAGCAGAGGAGGCGTGTCACAATGGCTGCTTAGTCACTAGCTCTAACTCTCCTGCTCTTCTTCCCTGCGGCATCTCTTCCTTTCCTCTTCCTTTCCTTTCCTCCTCACCTCGCTCAACATAGTTTTGACTTGCCACTTCCATATTTACAACAGCAGCACTCAGTGGTCTCGCTCGTTTAAACACCTTGTTCACCTTCATCCCAGCGATAATCAGTTCAGCGAAATCACATCTTTTCTTCAAACCCAACCACACCCTACGATAGTACGGGCACAATTATAACTATTTAAACTACATTTATTAATATAATTCAAACAATAATAATTAATTTTCTAATTTAAAACTATTAAATCCTATAAAAAAATAAACGTATTTTATTTCGTTTATTTCTTAGATAGATTATTCTATACTTAATTTCTTATTATAAGATATTTTTATAAGAAATATAATCTATATAATTAATTATATTATATTCTTAATTTTTTATTTTAAAAGTTTTTTCTTTTTTTTCTTTTTTTTATAATAATATTATAATATTATAAAACCTTTAGAATTATTAATTAGAATTATTATAAAAATTAAGAATTAAGAATTAAGAATTAAGAATTAAGAATTAAGAATTAAGAATTAAGAATTAAGAATTAAGAATTAAGAATTAAGAATTAANNAGAATTAAGAATTAAGAATTAAGAATTAAGAATTAAGAATTAAGAATTAAGAATTAAGAATTAAGAATTAAGAATTAAGAATTAAGAATTAAGAATTAGAAATTAAAATTTAGGAATTATAAGATTATTAAGATTATTATATTATAAAATATATATCTTTTCTCTTCTTTTCCTTTTTTTTCTTTTTTTATATTAATTACGAATTAAGAATAAAATATAAAAAATATAAAATTATAAAATTATAAATAAATATAAATAATAAATATAAGAAATATAAAAATATAAAATATTAAAAAGAAAAAATAGAAATAAGAATATTTTCATTTTAATTAATAAACGAAAAAAAATAAGAAAATAAAAAATATAAAAATATAAAAATATATATATAATTATAATTATAATTTTCTTAATTAATTTCTAATATAAATTCCTATTATTTAAATATTAAAATATACCCGAAAATTATTAAATTTCTAATTAATTTATATATTAAAAAATTATAAAATTTACATTAAAAAAAATTATAAAAAATACAATTTTAAAAAACAATTATAAATTCTCCCATGCTACCATAGGGACAACCAATACCCCCTTGCCTCGTGATGCTATCTCGCTGGCGGCTACTACGTAGTACGTAGATCGGACATTATCGAGCGATTTTGGTGGGGGACAAGAAGGCGACGAAGTAACTATGGTAGTAAGGTGGGTAACGAGCCTCCTTACCTATTACAATAATACGAATCTGATTAGACACCAAGTGAAATAGGTAGAAAACAGGCAATGAATAGGCTTTACTTTCACGCGGACTTTTATTAGGTTTAGAACAGGCTTACCGAAAATGGTACCACTCCGCTAAGGTAGGTTACCTCCCTTTTTTCAGGTAACCTTTTGCCCAACTCTGTTTCACCGCCTCTCAACAGAAGACTCCTATTGACACGGACATACAAGGGAATCTTTCAGCACTGCACATCACATAGGGAAGCGCTATTTAGGAGCCCCCCCTGCCCCCAATATTCTCTTTGCTCATACTTATTCGACACGATATCCCGAGCTGACGGATAATTGCAGAAAATTAGAGAACTGTTGCCCTACACCTTGTTCATGTAGCGTCTGGTGCAATCAACCGACCTTCGCACTTCCATGCAATTGATACGACATTCCAAAACTTAGCCACAGCCTCGCAATCACAACAGAAGACTTGCGCGGTGATATGCGCAATCACAATCAGCGAAAATGTCAGCCACGCAAACCCTCATGAGTTATACATTTCCGGGAACCGATATTACGATGAACGGGTCCATAGTCTTGCCGTACACCATACAATCCCCGGACCCGGACATCGCTGGTCCTGGCGTAAGTGCATTGCCCCTGTAACTTGGACTTGGACCTGGATATACTGACATGACGGTGAAGGTATTTATCAGCTTCTTGCTTACTGCGTTTATCACATTCCTTTCCTCGTTTGCGTTGCTGATCTTGCGCCTGGACGAATTCAATTCCACCAAGCCGGAATCTGTGCCTTTTGGCTCTATGGCCGTACGAGTAAGCAAGAGCGCTTCGAAGTTGGTAGAACGTGTGAGAAATCTCCGGATCATGCGAAATGCGCGCTCCCCCTCGTCCTGGATCAAGGCTCTCGAGCGGCTCACCCTGAGTCTTTCCGATCAGCAGCTCATTCTCGGTCCTTTGGTTCTTGTTACCGCAACGATCAAATATTGCCCGAAAAAAGATGCAACGAATCTTCGCTATGCGACGCATATGGCAACAGCCTCCATGGTAACGCACTTCATAACCCTTATGATTCTGGAAAAATATTTAGAAAAGAACCTTCTCATGGCACGAGTCCGGATGCTCGTTGTTACCGTCACATTGATCTTATTATTCTTTGACTGCGTAAGCTTGTTGTTGTGGAATCAGCTTGTATTTAAAGATAGTGCAGAGTACAGTCTATCTGTGCAAGTTGCCACTCTCGTGATTTCGAATTCGATACTGGTAAGTCCTCTAAATGAGGACTCCCGCGAACATATCCACTCACTGTCCCAGAGTAGGGGTGCACAGCAGTTCACATACGACACCTGGTTCATTATTGCTTCTTCTATTATTTTGACTTTGATACTACTGAAAAGTCTGTACTTCACCCTCTTCTTTACAAGTACTAGGAATTCTAAAACGCAACCTCTCTATCCGGGTCGACGTGAAAGTACACTTTCCAGACCGAGACTGCACAGTCATCCCTCACTGGGGGTCTCATGGATGTTTATATTCTCTTTCTGTTTTCTTGTTACGTTTGCAGACCGTGCAGCGTACATTTCTTGGGACATCCAACATACTGCGCTGCAAACAGACTGGGGCTTCGGACAGCTGTTGCCTATGCTTCTTGTTCTGCTACCTATCTTTGCTTGGATTGAAACGTTCATGGGTAAGTATCAATGTCTCCCTCCTCTAAATCTAGCTAACCGTGGCGTAGAAAAGGATGATGATAATCCCGTTGACAACCAGCCCATCACGTCACGCGATTCACTTCTTTCTGTCACGATGGCGAGTGGGGTATTACGCAGTTCTTCCAATCCACCAAGTGACCACGGCTCTCAGCCAGGAAGCTCATCCTCCCTCGCCTTAGCACGGCATCCTTCACAGACTACACCATCATCTTTCCCTCTTGCGGATCTGACTCCAGGCAACCACACGACTCCTGTTCTGCCGCAAACCCCTGCAACGCCATCTACCTCCCCAGAAGATGAGCCTGTGGCTAGTTCATCTAATTCCCAGGATACGCCATTGTTTGTGAGACAGACTGACCCAACAGTCTCCTCTTTACCGCTTATATACGATTCCCCGGATGGTACTATGGCAGATAATGGCTTTAGAGAGGGACAGACGTGGTGATGATGAGTTATATAGAAGGAAGAGGTTGCGGCTTCACTCGTGGTTCAGTACACGCTTTTGGTATATCGTCTGATATTCACCCAAAGGCTATCGTCGATCTCTTAGATTCTTGAACAATATCTAAGGAAAATCGAAAATGATTTGAATGTGAGAAGTTTTTGGCATAGGGGGTTAAGATATATATTCTTGAAATCTTCTAGTTTTAGGGTGCCGTGAGTAGAACCAGGACTCCTTGTCCAGTTTCGTGCGGAGGAGATGTATCATGTAACTTGTGTTTATGCTAGCGTCTTGTTTTTGTTTGTAAGTCGCATTCGACAGATGTGGAAGATTTCTATAGTCTTCTGGTAGCAATGTTGGAGCCTAATGTCTGTTTGTTTTTCAGCTGGTAAATTGCGGTCCAGCCACAGCTTCAATCACAACATAACGTCCACATCGCCGCATCATTTACTGTTGATTTCCCTATCAGCAAGGTTCTTTTATTGCGATCTAGGAGAGGGAGTAAGATGGCGTTTCTTGACTCCATTTTCTTTTCTGTGAGGGAAATGAAGAGGTGAGCGACTATGCTCTCGCTTAGCCCCCTAAAAGCATGAAATATAAATGGCGCCGCTATGAGGGACGCAAGCAACCCGTCTTTATACAATTCCTCCAATTCTCTAACTCATCAAAATCCCAAACCCTTCCTCTCCTAATCTAGTGAGAACCCGACGAGATGAGACTTTATAAAGTTTATCACTTGCAAGTTCCACACTGAGCTACGGCACTAATACAATACCGACGCCCGCAAGTTCATAGCCATCCCATCTATCTAGGCCTTCAGGTATTCAAATCTCTACGCCGCGTTCAGATGGATAAGCCGGAAGACTGCCTGCTATTTCGACACGGATTCGGAGGTACGACGCGTTGGATATACCTGTGGGCGAAGAGGAGAAGACGTGTAGGAGGGTTGTGGTATGTAATAACCTTCCACCAGTTCCCCCGAATAAAAAAAATTATCTCCGGGTTGTTGTTGTTGTTGTTATTCTATTTAGCGTCTAGGCCTAATACGGCAGAACCTCCCAAGGGGTACGTAGATATGCTATACTAAGGTTTTACTTTATAAATAATCCCCCATATAATAATTCAAATTTATAACCCTCTTAGGCTTATTTTATATTACTCTTTTAATCCGTTTAAGATAAAATATAATAATCCGAAATAAAAATATACCCTATTTATAGCCCCTATTTCCAAGCTAGTTTAATTTTAAATAAATCTAATAAAATAATACAAAATAAATTAATCTAACGCCCATAAATCCCTAAAAAATTTATATATAATATAAATAAAAGAGAGACTAATTATAAAAAATAAAATACCGCTCGGTTCCGAGGAATAGCGACTCTTAATATTAATTCTAAGCCCTTTAATAAAAGTAAATTTTCGTATAAAATCCAATTAAATTAATAAATTTTAAGAAATCCTTTAAGAGAATAGTTTAATTAAATAGTTATAATTTTTTATCTAAATTATAAGTAATAATCCCGGCTATAAGAGCTATTTATTAAATTTTTATATAAATTTAAAATATTTTATTAGATAGTTTAACGTTTTCTTCCGGTTATAAAAGTAATTTAGATTTATATTCTTATAATTAAATTTTATATAATATTACGTAAAATCATTATAATTTATATGGATTATAATAAATTTATATAATATTAGGCGTATAAATATATATTCTAATAGAGACTTAATTTAATATAAGAGCCTATATAAATTATATTTATTAAAGAAGCGTTTTCGTATACTTTTCTATTAGTTTTAATAAGCCGTATTTTATAAGTTCTTTTAAATCGATTTAATTCTATTAATTATAGGTTTATTCTTTAGGCCTTTTATTATTATCTTATTCTAAGCTTTTATATCTACGAGTTTATTAATCATTTTATTATCTTCGATTCTTTTATACTTTAAGGCCTAATAAATATAAATATCTTTTAATATTATTATATTTTAAATCTTATAAAAAGTCTATTATAAAAAATTAGAAATATCTCTTTTAATATATTATATTATAAAAATATTATTAATATATAAATATATCTTATTCTAATTAATATTCGGCAGTAATTTAATGGTTTTCTTTAATCTTTTTTAAACTTTAATTACCTTTATATTAAAGATATATAATTTATTATTAATCGCTTTTAAGTTAATTATAATCTATTTTTTATTTTAATAGATAATATAATTATAGCTTATCTTTTTAATCCTATTTGTATATTATTTAAAGCCAATTATAAAGATAATAATATTATTTAATAGGAAAACTTCTTATTTTTTAATCCTATTTATCGGATTAGTTTTATAATCTAACGAGAAATATAAATAATATAATATAAATCAAAGTATTTTCGGAAAGATAATTTCTATTTATTAAACTTTTATATATAATAAATATTATAATGCTTTTAATATATTAAAAAGTCGAAGCTTTATTTTAATATTATCTTTTAAAATAATAATAGAGGTTTTAATTCTTTTAATTAGAAGATATATTTAATCTATTATAATAATTCTAAGAATAAAATAAAGTTTTATTTTCTTAAGAGTTATATTAATAGATAGAAGTTTTGTATTTTTTAATAAAATTTTTAAGGGAATTATTTTATACGAAAGAATTATTCTTTTTATTATAAGTTTTAAAACTTTATTAATCTAATCTATAAGTTTTTCGACCTTTATAATAACGCTTATTTCGGGTTTTAGATTAAGTTTTTTATGATTTATATATTAAATCTTTATTTTATAAAGAATTAAAATGTTACGATTACGGAATCGTCAGGTGACATTTGGGACCATAGGCTCAGACAGCCACAGCGCTGACAGGAGAACCCATTTGTTATAACCAATAGTAAGGATCGGATAGCTGCACGATGCCAGCTAAACGATCCAAGGATTTCCTCATGTTTCTCGTCACGTGATGGAGCTTGCAGTATTACAAGTTCCAACAAGC
>QYAP01000366.1:0-75783 GCA_003988905.1 Hymenotorrendiella dingleyae
CTTAGGACTTCTAGGACTCGCTGATTGTGGTATTCTTGGATATCATGAAAAATTGCGTACTCCGCTTGACGTTAAATAGTGTAAATAAATAAATAAATTCTATATCTATTACAGAGTTGGGCAAAAGGTTACCGCGTTAATACCTTTTGATAGAGAAGATCAGATGGTCCGTCCTAATTTCCTAAAAAAAAATTTATGCCTCAAAGTCTCATGAAGAACCATGGAGCAATAACTTCATCGGTCCGACTTTCGGAATTTGCGGTCCCGAATGGCTGCGATATCCCTGACATTGATCAGAACAATAGAGATCCTAGATTTCATGATCTCACAGGACGAGAACTGTCCCTGCTACCTCCCTCCTCACAATATTTTCAAAAAATGACTGCCTATACTGCGAAGACTGGCTATTTTGACTCTCTTAGGTACCAAATGTGGCCGATAACAACTACAACACTACCCAGCGAAAAGGAAACAGACAGATGTAATCTTATAGTACGTATGGTTGAATGGTTCGTCACTTCACGACTCGAATCCAACTTCAATTAAACTGTGCCAACTTCCATCGGGGCGGTTAATGGACTTAATCTTCAGCCTCGGGTCCGTTTCAAGGAGGAGCTCCTCCAAATCCTCGACGGATCTTTCTTGGCCGTTCAAGAATTGAAACATGTTCAGGTCCATATTCCTGTTCGTTGCGTGCACATATCAGTAAAGTAGACACAAAATTTTACCACCAGATTGGGCCCGTCTCTTTCGGGCATGAAAATGTTGGTGGTGAAATAAAGGGATAGAACGAAAGAAGGAAACTAACCTCACAGTCCGCTCATGAAACTGGCTGAAGGTTCCAGGCGGCATCATTACACATTCAACGAGTAAGATTTTGCTGGTAGGTTTCATTGCTGGGACGAGAGACGAGAGTATTTTGGCTGCGTATTTTAGAGACCAATCGTGACAGATGTGGCGAAGAATGTAAACATCGGCAGTCGTTGATTGAGGCGTGAAGAAGTCATGAGCTAGGAATTTGACTCGAGAGCGAAGGTGCGGAGCGAGGGCTAGCTCGCCTTGTTCGACGGTGTGCTTCATATCTTGGATTTCGAAATTGAGATCTGGATATGTTTCTGCGATAGCGATGCTCACATGGCCAACGGAACCACCGACCTAGAAATTTTCAGTTTACCGAATAAGAAGCAACAGAGATTGAAATCTTACATCAACTACCAGGCCTGTACCCAAATTCTTCCACGCGTACCCTTTAACAATATGCTGCATACTAGTATTCGGATTTTTTGCAATTCCCCTCATCGCACCAAAAAACCTCGCCTGGCGATCTTTATGTTCCCCGAAATACTGGAAGACACTCCCAGTGTCAAATGCAACAGCAAACGCACTTTCTGTTGGCTCATCACTTGCGGGATACTTCTCCATGGCTTCAACGAGCTTGGCTGAGGTAGGATAGGCTTCTTCGACCCAGTGACCAACCAAGTCTGAGAGATCTTGGTTTTGGAGCAGAAGAGCGGAGGCTGCGGTGTGGATGATATGGTTGGGGGAGTCTTCGGCAAAGACATGGTCCAGGATTGCGAGTCGGATTATTGTTTTGAGACGGTGCTGAGGGATAGAGAGCGTCTGAGAGAGAGCGGCGTAGGTTGTGCCGCCGAGAAGGGGGACTGCTTCGTGTATTTTGAAGTGGTAAACTGCGCGGAGGACAGAAGTGTTCATTGCCTGTAGCGAAGAAATATAAAGTCAGCAATTCTTTCCGTCGTCACCATATTTGAAACTCAGTATTTCACAGAATGGTTTGCGAGTACAGGAGAACAAAAGCGTAGACTTACATCCCAAGTGAGTTGTCTCAGTATATTGGCCGGCCCAAGCACCAAATCATGCAAAGTCTTGGTATCATCAAGCAACGCCTCCCTAGCCGTCGCTATCTCGGCCACATCCTCAAGGCTTGCAAAGTCTACACCATTATTATCGAAAGACGGGTTTCCTAATCCTTTCTTAGCAATGAAATTGTTGACTAGTGCCGTATTGAAGGAAATTCTCGCCGCAATGTCAACGAGAGACTGTGTGTTGGAACCCATGTTGGCTGCTTGTTAATGGCTATTTGGGGTGAAATGACCAAAGTGGGTGAGGTTTGTGGGAAGGTGTGACTGCTAGGAAAATTATAGGGACATGAGACTTGCGTACTTGGGGTATATGACTTACAATTTATATACCTAGGTACTTGCACAACACGTCGATTTCCAATAGTGCGGAAATACTGACACTAGCGCCAGTCGCAAATACCCTCGATCAGGCCATAAGCGAGGTTCTGCAGCGGCTCAGATAGGTAGTTGCAGGTGTATCGATGCAATTCCCCACGTGATTCGAGCTGCATTGCATATGAGCCGCTCATCCTCGTCATCTAATCGGATTTGGATCCCGTAAGACGTCAAATTAGAGTAGACCTTTGATGACTACATCTGTCTCCGTTGTTGGTTTCAGGGATAAGGGTGTCGGAAGATGGACACAGGGCTGAACGGATCCCGCACTTTATCGTGGGAGTCGGTGAGATGGCTGAGATGTAAACCCGAAATCTGAAAAATGGGGTAAGCTTGATTTGGAGTTCCAGCCGCAAAGGGGAGGGGTAATGGAAGTCGACTTTCGTCTTGGAAACTTACACCCTAAATTCCGTGAAGAAACTTTGCGCCTACCGTACAGCAAATACTGGTGCTGAAGCCTTCGCTAAAAATATCGGCTACCTTTCTAATATCTGTCTGTATCTAAAAGGCAGTTCAAATTCTTTTGATCGAGAATCGAGCCAAGGTCTTTGAGCCACTAACAGAACAGCTGGCTAGCGGCTCCCATCGCAGTTGACTCCATTCAGAGTGCCTGCTAGGATACTTGCAAGCTTACCACCTGGTAAAGAATTAGCAGGATGCACTTCCACGGCACGCTCGCTAAAAGACTTCGAAGAGATTGGTGAAATCTCATAGCGGGCCACAAGAGGAGTTTCGAGCCGAAGAAGGGTCTTCTCAAGGCTGTGCTTCAGAGATGTAGGTGTGCTTACTGTTTTTCATTGTCGGACAGTTGATATACCGTATTAATTGGTGTATAAGCCCACCCCTTCCCCACCAGTTTACGGCTTATTATGCTAGATTCTCATAGATAATTAAAGCTAGAACGGGAGAGGTGAAATTATCGTCTATTAGCTCCCCCATTCTAGCCTTTGTTCTCTCTTATAGTTCTGACACAATGAGATTTTGACTGGGAGAGAATGGGCTTGTAGCCCAATTAATACGGTAGACTAGCAACTGCGATTGAGCTTGAAGAACGATTTAAACGGGCAAGAACGACATTGAGAAGGGATAGGTAGTTACCAAGATTGTTCCAATGACCCTCGCACCTTGAATGTGAAGCAGTAGCAAAGAAGTGAATAGTAATCAGCGCATCCAAACACCCGAATGCTGAGAAGTGTATGCGGGTGTATTCTGTGGCGGTCAGCACGCCATGTGGAATCATTTTCAATGTCATACCTGCGAAGATCTCTCTTGTAACTCGGGGTTCGAAAGAGAGGAAATAATCTGCACGTAGAAAAGCTACTGTCAAAAGGGAACTGGATACAAAGAACCAATAGAAGTGCAATATTCTCCCAATCGCCCCAGATTTCCCAGCCATTCGGCATGGCTTCGGAATCGTCAACAAGAGTGTGGCTTTGTGACACCTGTGCTTACTATTGTAGGAAGTACGGAGGTAACGCCGTCAACAAAATAAGCTTGCAGTGCCGTATTAATTGGTCTTTAAGCCTCGTTGGACGAGCTTAACAGCTTGACCTTGGCGTCCAAAGGAAGAAATACTCGAAGACAATTCGTTTTGAAATAGAAAATGTCTTGCAATACATTGCTCCATTAACATGGCTGAAGTTGAACTGTTTCCCCATATCAAAGGTGCAATGCAGAGCAAATAGATATAATTTATTCCATCAGACTTGCGTTGAATTTCTTCAAGATTGAAAGAGATACGACAGAACTTGGAATGAAGACCAGATGAGAGACAAGTATGTCAGTACCATGATCATGAGTCCAGCTGTGTATCTGACTGGAATGGTGATAACTGATGCAGTTGCGGGATTTGGACACTTCCTTCAATTGTTGACTTCCACTCCACGGATTGCGGGGTCCTCTCTCACCGGCGTCACCGCAACAGAATTGATCCGAAGAGCAATTAATATATAGTAGAAGAGCCACAATTTATGGTCATGGAGGATCCGTCCAAAATGCACGTGGCATCATCGGCCTCCCGCGTTCACATGAAAACATGAAAAGCCAAAAGGGCACGTTGGGCTTGGGCCAAACCGTGTAAAGTTAGAGCTGGAAGTACTGTAGCTGGCGGCAGTGGCGACACACAGGTGCAGGAACTGCTCCAGTAGCACGAAGTACCTGAATGAAGTTTGTTATTCTCTTGGCACTTGCTTCTTGCCATTGCTGATAAACACCAAAAGGGCATCAAGATGATCTCAGCAACGAGGTTTTCGATGAAGATGTATCATACCCCTTACTTTCTCGTGGTGTATCAGCAAGCGGACGAAGACTTGAGGCTTTGACTGCCCTCACAAAATTATTTCGTTGGCTTTGGGTATCGAGATCTGCACCGTTGAAATGAAGCATTGCGCTGCGCCACTGCGCAACGAGCGCAACAACTCGTGGCAGAGAAACCTTGAGCTAAAAAGACTACACTGCGTACCTGCGTACCTAGGTATTTATGTATGGCAAGTCGGTTGTAAAAATAAATCTGCGAGATGATAAATGCATTGACAAGCATATAAGTCATAGCATAAAAAGTGCAGAGTTGAGATGAGTCGATGTTTCTGGCAGGAGGGGAAATGGTTTCTCGGGTGATGATAAGACAGGGGTCTGGCGCATCACAAACTCTCAGGAGAAAGTGGCAGCCACCATCAACAACTCTTAACGACAACCCGCCCCTTCGACAACCACCGACCGACGACCACGCCAACTTCGACCCGGATAGCGACGACAAGCGACTTCTTCGACCCGACAAATACACCTATTTTATTAGCATTCCAGGACTACGAATAGCATCACGATACCCCCGACCGACCGACACCGGCATTCACGACCGCCACATCACGAACACGACAACAGGACAACAGAACGCGCCTAGCATTTCTATTTTCGCAGAACTCGCCCCTTGCAATCATATGGCACCCCAAATCCTCGTTTGAGTGGGCGTACACGTTACGAGGACCGAAAAAGACCTGCTAGATCATATTCTTGCGGGGAGAAAGCGTTTGCGCATGTGAGTAGATTGCGCCTCAGGACGAAACACCACGATAGACAACATGTCCATGGACGAGTTCCCATCCTCTCCAGCACCGGATCTCTCAAATCCCGAGAGTGCGATAGCATACTACAAATCGCAATATGAGCAGCTGGAGAGCGAGTTGGCAGAGTTTCAGGCCTCCAGCCAGGAGCTCGAGGCAGAGTTAGAGAAGGATGTGGAGGCGGCAGAGAAAAGGGAGCGGCTGCTGCAGGAGAAGGTAGAAGGGCTGGGCTTCGAAGTGGATGAATGGAAGGTATGTGGTTCATAAAACCAATATTCCCGAGCAAACCTTGTCGATCCTTGGCTAATCGCGATGGCAGACCAAATATAAACAGGCCAAAACCGAGGCCAACTCTGCACAGAATACCCTGCAGAAGGAGATCACAACCCTTCGAGATTCAAATAGGACCCTTCAACTCCGGTTACGTGATATCGAGGTTGCCAATGACGATTTTGAACGCCAAGCCAGGAATACATCGTCGTCCCTGGAAGATCTAGAGTCGAAATACAACGTCGCAATTGAAAGGGCGGTTATGATGGAGGAGGAGATCAAGATCGGCGAAAAGGAACGCGAAAATCTCCGCATAGAAACCCAGCGGCTTCGCGACGAGCTATCGGATCTCAAGATTGAGGCAGAGATTATGCAAGATAAGCTGCGGATGCGCTCGCTGCCATCACTTACGACCGACATCACTGCGCCCAACTCGCCTTCTTACGATGGCGAAGCGTCCTTTACTTCCACAGCGTCCTCCCCTATGATTACTACTCCGCCCGATACCAAATCCGTTTCCACTGCAGATACAGTATCGGAAACGCCCACTCCACCATCCCCGCCTATGTCAGAAGCTTCTCTTCCAGCTAAGACTGTGGCAAGGACACCAAAGAACCCCCCTAAGAGCAAGTTGAAGTTACCCACGGGTGATTCTAGTACAACACCGAAACCCTCGACCAGACTGGTATCTGGCAATATCAATTTACGTAGCTCTAGAGGGCCATCGGCACCGACAACTGCTTCGCGAAGGAGGGACGCAACTCCCTCTGTCATCCGCAATACCAGAACAAAAGCGCCCGCTACCCGTAGCGTACCGAATTCGAACTCTCTTACTCATATTCGGACTCTCACTGCACAGATGCAACGTCTGGAACAACGGGTCCATTCTGCTAGATCGAAACTTCCTGCTCCCGTCAATACTCCTCCAAGATATTCTCCTCGCAGTTCATCTGCAATGGGCCACAACATCATCCCATCGTCTGTCACAATAAGGAGTCGGAAGCGAACCAGTGGGAGCACTGCTAGCCGCTCTTCGGTTGCACCCGAAGATAATACACCATCTGGGAGACATGTTAGCAGGTTATCTACTTCAGGCATTAGTCGGTTGTCTTTTGGCCCTTTGCCATCGCGGGATCCTACCGATAGCAGGCCAAGCAGCAGAGCAAGTGCGACTAGTTTCGTACGTCCCGATCGGCCGTTGAGTCGAACAGAAGTTGCCCGGCCTGCCAGCAGAACGTCGCTGAGTGGTTCACGCACTCCCTTGGGACATTACTCTTCGTCGGTAACCTCTGAATCGCGAAGGCCACGATCAAGTATAGGTGGAAGCTATTCATCTACTCATGGTCATGGATTTTCTCAGAGTGTATCGAATATCGAGTTTGATGAGACTCGAGAAGCGGATTTCGCCACTCCAAACCGAAGGAACACTTACGGGAAGGGTGAAATCGAGAACAGTGGGATTCCAACACCTTCGGGGCTACCACGAAGGAAAAGTGCTGGTTTGGGTAGCAATCTTACGATGACGAGGAGAACCAGCGTCAGCGATGCCAAGGTCGACAATGCCATGAAAACTCCCGGTAGACCCCGCAAAATGAGCGAGGTAGGAGAACTTGGCGAGACATATTAGGACTTGATATGAAATTTTTCTTCTTCTTACAGACTTTGAACTTGTACACGAACGATTGTTATGATGGTCTTCTGGCTGGGACTCTAGGGACGGGGCGGTTCATTCTTGCGGCTTGTCTTCAGCATGCATTGCATGGTGCTATTGGCGTTAACCTCTTTTGGTTTCCTTTTTTTGGATGAGGGAGGTGGGAGCATTTATTTTTGTGAGCGCTTCCATACACACACATATGAGATTGCACGGATATTCGTGCCTCATTATACATATTTTTCATTTGTTCATTGAGAGAGAGGGGGGGGGTGAGGGAAGAGGCTGTATAGTTGTAGCCGTGTAGGAAAGAGGGGGTTTGGGAGCGTGGAGTTGAATGTATGGTGGAGCGGTGATGGTGTGTTTTTGATGGAAAGGGGAAGATGGGTTGATACATACCTTGGTGAGCGTTTGGGGGTACGTACGTACTGGTGCTAAGATAAGATAGTAATTCAGTTTCGTTCGCGATGCCATTTTCTCTGTGTCTTGCGGGTGTGATGCACACTGATCCGATCTTCTATGCGAGGCTTGAGCATCTTTCGAATGTAAAATGAAGTTTGGATGTTATACCCATCAACTTTCCCGTAGCGATGGAGTGTGTTGAAGGGGGTGATGACCCACGAGGAAGCACCCCATTTTCATGCACCGTTCACAAGTGTTTGCGAGCCCTGCAGTACCTTACATTTGGCTCTGCATACCTGCCACATCTTCCATCTAGATTCCCGATACCCATCTCACCTTGTAGATCACGTTCATTCGCACAGTCCTTTCTCCCCCCCTATTTCCTTGCAGATGTGATGTGATGTATGTGCTAACCGATTAGTTATGCCACAGTATAACCATTACAGTTTGTCTTTTCTTTGCAATATCGGTATCGGTAGAATTACTACATATCGGCGTGGCGGGTCTTAATATGTGGCTTTGTAGTGAAGTGAAGTGAAGTAAGCTGATATTTTTTTCTCGTTTTTGATGCCGGCTTGTGTTTTTATGGAGAAGATTCGATTGAGAAGAGGGGGCTGAGAAAAGGAGGTTGAGGGGGGCTTGGGTTTGGTATCTTTTTCATATATTGGGGTTTTTGGTCAAGAAGTCCCTATACGTGGTTATGCTGGTATTGGAGTTCCTTGGGAGGTATTAGGTTCTTGCTGTCGAGCTTCAGGGAATATGTGTTATAGAATGCGTGCCTTGCTTTGATGATGTCTATACTGTAATGCTTTTATGGGATGAGGGGGGTTTAGGGATTGAGGAATAACTTTCTTCCTACCGTTTGCCCTTTGCTATTCATTCACTGTATTCCTGTTCCTATTTTCTTGAATGGCACGGTGAATTGAATGTAGAGGGGGTGATGTAGCGGGATTTCCTTTGGGTTTGCGAGGATTTGTTAATGTGTTTACTGCATGACATTGACGCTCTTTTCAGTTTCGAACTTTCGACTGTTTAGATGTATGAAAGATTACTAGAGAGATTTAGCTAGTAGTAGCGTTGGAGATCTCGGGGAGAGGGAATGGGGTATGGACCGTATGGTGTCGCCCGCCCACCAAATCCCTCTTCCTCTTTTTCACACATACAAGCCAAGCCATCAGCACCACTTTGGAACTCTATCTTGCCCACCGAGAAAATGGAGAGTCGCAAGCGTGGGGTCCGGAATCTGTTAGCGGAAAGGGAGTTTCGTTGGAAGGTACTGTGTTGATTTTGCGTGGGCGGAAGGAAAGAAGGAAAGAGAGGATATTTGGAATGATGGGGATAAAAGCGAGTACTTGTAAGCAATCCGATACACGTACAAAGTAAAACTTTTTCAAGTTTAACTCGAGACGTTTGATTCAAAAATATCTTTATTCTCTCAAAGCTCTCTGATTCTGATTCGACTCTGAACAACGAAAATGGTATTGAACGTAAATCAGAGATACAAAACAATATCTTCCTCGCCGTCGTCAAATAAAAGACTCCACATTACCTTCTAAACCCCAACTTGCCCATCCCAAATATTCCCTCTCACTTCCTTGAAATATCCCAGCTTCAAATCCGAGAAATCCACATACGTAATTCACATATAACACCCAAAAAAACTAACCTTTTCCAAATCAAATAATAATCAAATCCTCTCCACGCTCCCATAACATCTCTTTTCCCGCGCGGCTTCAGAATGACTGTATTACCCTTTTCACCATCATCCCCCTCACCTCCAAGCGAATAACGTAGCTCAACTCGTCATCCTAAACTTTTCGTCACCGGTACTTACGCGTGTGACCCAAGATGCCCCAACGAAACCGACCTAATGACCCTTCAAGTCATCCACTCTTCAACTGCTGCTGGGTTCTTGAGAGTGTTTTGTTGCATATCGCAACCAACCGACCAGACCGACCAGATCGATCAGACCGACCAAACCGACCAAACCAACCAAACCAACCACTTTTCAACTCTTGAATTTGGATAATAAGATTTGTTGCATATCGCACCCACACCAACGGGAGACGAAAGACGCCACGGATAGCTGTCACTTCTACCACTTGGTTTTCTCTGTGGAGGATGTTTATGGTACAAGATTCTGGGAGCTTTCAACCGACTCGGACTTGCGGATGCTTAAGTTATGTCATCTTCAAACCAACGAGCTCAATGAAAAGGGGGGTTGGAAAAGTTGGTATATATATCCGCTAATGGGAGATGAAAGAAGCTCCCAAAAAATAGGCCGTGGGTTCGACTCATAGACTATCGAATGCTCAAGTCATCTCATCCCCACAACCACACTAACGGGAGCGGGACAAAAGCTGGGATGAGCGCTTAGGTGAGGTGAGGCTTAAACTAGCTCTGCGTAGCGCGGTCAACAAACCAAGTCTAAAGAAATTATTTCCCAAGAACTGTCAAGAACGTTTGCGTTGAACAAGTCAAGAAAAAGCAACCTCAATTTGTGTCTTATTCTGTAGGAGTAAAGTCCTTCCAGAATGAAAGCTCTCGGTGCAAACTGCCCGTAAACCAACCCGAACGGCCTCGTTGAGCTCATCCTCGGACAAAAAACTCAGCGCCCATTTCTCGACCAGCAAAACTCCCCACTTGAGAAATTCGTATTGCAAACACGAGTAATTCCAAAAATTCCAGAAGCGTCTTCGGAGAATAACAACAGCAAGAGAAATATAGATGAGGTTGAGGTTGAGCCGGGCGGTTGCGAGGGATTAGTCAGCGACTCAGCGCGACCCTTCGTGTTGAAGGTGTTGGTGATGCTGACACCGAACTTCGTATCCCACGACCGGAAATCCGATCGGGTGCTCGGAAATCACACCTTTCGTTTCCCCATGCCATGCGAAGTCTGTGAAGCACTCGGTGGTAGAATAAAATTTGATGGCGACCTCGGAGTTGTACAGTATGTTTCAAGTTGGTAGCCCTGGTGATCAACTGGTTGGAAAAGCGAACTGGTCTGCAATACGGTCTCCTGTGACTTTTGGGTGTGTGCTTGTTGGGGATCCCGTTTGTTGCAAATCGCAATTTGAAGTCTAAAAATGAACGGGTATATTTTTGGATCGAGGGAAATTTGGTCTGGGTCGCATGAAGTTCGGGTGCTAACTTAAGCGTGGCTATTCATAACAACACCATCATCTCGATGAGGGGGAAGGGGCCCAGCGGCGGATGTCCACGGAAAGGAGGATGGGGATGAGATAAGGCTGGTGAGTCTGCCCGCTGGCAGGCTGGATTCCTATTGCTCGGTCTTGTGATGCGTGTGTGCCGGTCGGACGTCCTAAATTGGTGGTGGTTGTGAAGATGATGATTTTGGGAGAACGCCATCCAGTGAATCCTTCGCTTCGACAGCCACTTGGCTACCTCCGCCAATCAGCAGTCGCCGGAGACCATCTTTACACTCGGAGTGTTGGTCGGGACTCGGGGGTGCATCAATACAATAGTGAGCTCGGAGAAACTCCTCGGAGAACAGCAAAACTCTACGGAATCGTCGAACAGAAAGAAAACGTTTCTGAAAGAGAAAGGAAATTGATGATCTAGAGCCAACATCTCTTGGCTAGTGTTTTCTGTCAGGCAAGTCCGGTGTTTTTAGGCGGTGGGACGATGTAGAAGGTGCGAAAGGTGGTGGTTTGGTTGTCCAGCACCATCACTTGCATCAGACCCATTCGGTAACTCCTGAACCTTCCCCTTTTAGCTCCGAAGACGATCTGATGTACTGTCCTGGAGATGTCCGATAGAGAGGAGGCACGGGGTATACCCTATGCATCACAAGCCAAAGTCTGGCTGTAGAGTGGTAGGTTCTAATCGCTGCAGTAGCGATTAGATATGCAATTGAAAATTCCAGCATCATCTCTTGCGTTGGCTGTCGCGCTTAGGTGATTTGCATTCACTCACGTACAAAAGCCTCAACCATCCCAACTCCAGCCTCGCCGGCTAGCACGCTGGCTGTCAGGATGTTGGGGAACTGGCGCTGACCTAAAAGGCTCCGGTTTGGTGCAGAAAAGTTCGGATGCGCAGGTCAGGTCCGGGAGACAGGGATGTTGGACGTCATTGGAGCGAGGACCAAGGTAGGTTTGGTGGGGTTGAGAGCTCGCACTTGCTTGAAACGGATCTCGCAAAAGGGCAGACGATCTCCCAACGGCGAGATATCCAAACCCCCAGAAGGGAAATGTGAAAAAAAAAAAAAGATGGGATGGAAACCAGAAAATAAGGAGGGCGGATGCGGTAGGTGCGGTGCAGATAGATGCATAGAGACATGTCCATCTGGACCTTCGTGTACTGGCGCAAGCTACAGCTCCATGGTGCAGCAGCTATTGATCCGAGCAAGTCTGTGTTGCGGACGGGATTCGGACCATTTCACGTAGATTTTGGAGCTGGCCATCTCACCTCCGGAGGGCTGGATGGAATCAATTTCCTTCTCTCCTTTCCGCCCTCTGGGACTGCTTGTTGGTCTTCTTGTTGTTTTGTCAAACTGTCAACAGGAGATCTCAATTACTGGGCCCCATTTCGTCCATCTCCCCCCCTCTACGGAGTACTTATTTTTCTGTTGTTCTGGAAGCGTCCCTGATCTACACCAATCACCGACACGCCTTCGAGCCCCACTAGTCCCAACAGCGTAAGGCGCCCCCAACGCGCCTGCCTCCACCCCAACTGAAAGCTCGAGCTATTTCCTGTCGGTACCCGATCCCAGAATCGGTGAGCGGGAAGTTTAGAGCGTTGAGTTGAGAAACCACAACCTGTCAATCACTCACTCCCTCGCGCCTTCCCCATCCAACACTAGTTCTGACTAGTTTCTTAAGGAACCAACTTCTTCCGACCTCAAAAATCGCACCTCGCCGCAATTCGACATTCCATCTCTCTTTCCACTCCTTTTCTAAAATACCCAGTCTAGCGACAGAAGGGGCCAATTCCTACCCTTGACCTATACCTGTCTGTACATTTTCCAATTTGCGGCGCAACCCGCAATAGGAGTTCTCTACTGAGTCTGGGACTTTGGATCTTTCCATTGGCAATTCATTCCAATTTGCTCGTGTGCCACGAGCTTTGATACCCTGAGAATGGCCCAAACCAATGGATCTAATGGGGCGAAAGCTTCCAACGGGACCGTCCCGGTGGTGAAAGGAAGTGCCTCATATGCTGCAAAGTTCAATCTTGCAGACCACTTTATCGGTGGAAACAAGCTGGCAAATGCGAAACCTAGTCCGGTCAAGGACTTTGTTTCTTCACACGATGGCCACACTGTGATCACAAATGTACGCTTTACTCGACTCCGTTGAAGGAGGTTCAGAACTACTAGCTAACCACATTCTAGGTCCTGATTGCCAATAACGGTATTGCTGCAGTCAAGGAGATTCGATCAGTACGAAAATGGGCCTACGAAACTTTTGGCGACGAGCGCGCCATTCAATTTACGGTCATGGCCACACCAGAGGATTTGGCTGCCAACGCAGATTATATTCGAATGGCAGATCAATATGTGGAAGTCCCGGGAGGAACCAACAACAACAACTACGCCAATGTCGAGTTAATTGTCGATGTTGCTGAGCGGATGGATGTACACGCTGTATGGGCTGGATGGTAAGTGGCACACTCTACTGCAGGTACAATGGGAGACTAATTCGGCCAGGGGACATGCATCAGAAAATCCAAAATTACCCGAGTCGTTAGCAGCTTCCCCCAAGAAGATTGTCTTTATTGGTCCTCCTGGCTCTGCCATGAGATCCTTGGGAGACAAGATTTCCTCCACAATCGTCGCACAACACGCAAAAGTACCTTGTATACCTTGGTCTGGAACTGGTGTAGACAAGGTCGAAGTTAATGAGGAAGGAATCGTGACGGTCGAGGACGATGTCTATATGAAGGGATGCGTTCAATCGTGGCAAGAAGGTCTGGAAAAGGCCAAGACAATTGGATTCCCTGTCATGATCAAGGCCTCGGAAGGTGGTGGTGGAAAGGGTATCCGAAAGGCTGATTCTGAAGAGGGCTTCGAGGCTCTTTACAAGGCCGCAGCCAGCGAGATCCCAGGTTCTCCAATCTTTATTATGAAGCTTGCAGGAAATGCTCGTCATTTGGAAGTCCAATTATTGGCAGACGAGTACGGAAACAACATTTCACTTTTCGGCAGAGATTGCTCTGTTCAAAGAAGACATCAAAAGATTATTGAGGAGGCTCCTGTCACAATCGCCAAACAAGACACTTTCCAGGCAATGGAGAAGGCAGCTGTTCGTCTCGGTCGCCTTGTTGGTTACGTTTCTGCTGGTACTGTTGAGTATCTGTATTCGCATGCCGATGACAAGTTCTACTTTTTGGAACTCAACCCCCGATTGCAGGTCGAGCATCCTACAACTGAAATGGTTAGTGGTGTAAACTTGCCAGCCGCACAACTCCAAGTTGCGATGGGTTTGCCATTACACCGCATTCGCGACATCAGATTACTTTATGGCGCCGATCCTTCCACCTCCTCAGAAATCGACTTTGACTTTTCCAATGAGAAGAGCACTTCTACACAAAGACGTCCAAAGCCAAAGGGTCACACCACTGCATGCCGTATCACATCCGAAGATCCAGGAGAGGGTTTCAAGCCTTCCAGTGGTAAGATGTCCGAATTGAACTTTAGAAGTAGTTCGAATGTCTGGGGTTATTTCTCTGTGGGAACTGCTGGTGGTATCCACAGTTTCTCCGACAGTCAATTTGGTCACATTTTCGCTTATGGTGAAAATCGTGCAGCCTCAAGAAAGCACATGGTTGTAGCTTTGAAAGAATTGAGCATTCGCGGTGATTTCCGAACCACTGTCGAGTATTTGATCAAGCTTCTGGAAACCCCTGCATTCGAGGATAACACCATTACCACCGGATGGCTCGATGAACTCATTTCCAAGAAGCTAACTGTTGAGAGACCGGATCCAATGTTGGCCGTTGTTTGTGGTGCAGTTACAAAAGCCCACATCGCTAGCGAAGCCTGCATTGCCGACTACAGAATGAGCTTGGAAAAGGGCCAAGTTCCTGCCAAGGATATCTTGAAAACCGTCTTCCCAATTGACTTTATCTACGATGGACACCGATATAAATTTACTGCCACGCGATCAAGCATGGATAGCTACCATCTATTCATCAACGGCTCGAAATGTTCTGTCGGAGTCCGAGCACTCAGTGATGGTGGATTGCTCATCCTGCTCAGCGGCCGCAGTCACAACGTCTACTGGAAGGAAGAAGTTGGCGCTACTCGTATGAGCGTTGACAGCAAGACCTGCCTTTTGGAGCAAGAAAATGACCCCACACAACTGCGAAGTCCATCTCCAGGAAAGCTTGTCAAGTTCACCGTGGACAACGGAGAGCATGTCAAGGCTGGCCAGGCTTTCGCCGAAGTCGAAGTTATGAAGATGTACATGCCTCTGCTTGCTCAAGAAGACGGTATTGTGCAGTTCATCAAGCAGCCAGGAGCCACCCTCGAAGCTGGTGACATTTTAGGTATACTTGCTTTGGATGATCCATCAAGAGTCAAGTCTGCTCATCCTTTCTTGGGCCACCTTCCAGATCTTGGACCACCACAAATCGTCGGCACCAAACCTGCTCAGCGGTTTGTCTTGCTGCACAGCATTCTCCAGAACATCCTTGGCGGTTTCGACAACCAAGTTATCATGGCTTCGACTATGAAAGACTTGATCGAGGTTCTCAGAGACCCAGAACTGCCATACGGCGAATGGAACGCCCAGTTTTCTGCCCTCCACGCAAGAATGCCTCAGCGCTTGGACGCAACCTTTACCCAAATTGTCGATCGTGCCAAGGCTCGCAAAGCCGAGTTCCCTGCGAAGAACTTGCAAAAGGCTCTCGTCAAGTTCATGGAAGAGAGCGTTGCAGCTGGCGATGCCGACCTCCTGAAAGCCGCTCTTGCACCACTTATCGAGGTTCTGGAAAAATATTCCGAGGGACAAAAAGTCCACGAATTGAATGTATTCTCCCAGCTCCTCGAGGATTATGCTGGCATTGAACGACTATTCTCGGGACGAACATCTCGCGACGAGGAAGTTGTCTTGAAACTGAGAGATGAGAACAAGGAAGACATCAACAAGGTCATCCAAACTGTACTTTCTCACAGCAGAATTGGCTCAAAGAATAACCTCATCCTGGCTATTCTCGAAGAGTACAAGCCAAACAAGCCTAATTCTGGCAATATCGCAAAATACTTCCGCCCTGCCCTGAAGCAACTCACCGAGCTGGAGTCGAGACAAACAGCCAGAGTCTCTTTGAAGGCCAGAGAAGTTCTGATTCAATGCGCTCTACCATCATTGGAAGAGCGTGCCGCTCAAATGGAGCACATCTTGCGCTCATCCGTTGTCGAATCGAGATATGGTGAGACTGGATGGGAACATCGTGAACCAGATTTGGAGGTGCTCAAGGAGGTTGTTGATTCAAAATATACCGTCTTTGACGTGCTACCCATCTTCTTCGGTCACCAAGACCCATGGGTCTCCCTCGCCGCCCTCGAGGTTTACATCCGCCGAGCATACCGTGCCTACTCGCTCAAGAAGATCGAGTACCACAACGATTCTACTGAGCCACCATTCGTTGTCTCTTGGGACTTTGTGCTCCGTAAAGTAGGCGCATCAGAATTTGGAATGCCAGTTCAGTCTTCCGCCCCATCTACACCAGCCACCCCTTCCTATGAGGGTGGTAACCCCTTCAAGAGAGTTAGCTCCATCAGCGATATGTCATACTTGGTCAACAAGGCCGATAATGAGCCAATGAGAAAGGGTGTCATCGTTCCTGTCCAATACCTTGACGAGGCAGAGGAATATCTCGTCCGTGCTTTGGATGTCTTCCCTCTTGCAGGAAGCCGAAAGAAGGCCCCAACGAATGGACTCATGCCTGAATTAGGAGGCAAGAGGAAGCCTGCACCAAGAATCGACACCGAAGATGAGCTGAGTGCTGTCTGCAACGTCGCTGTTCGTGACTCGGAAAGCCTTGATGATAACGAAACCCTCGCAAGAGTCACACAAATCGTCAAAGACTACAAGGAGGAGCTTTTGTCTCGCCGCATTCGTCGCTTGACATTCATCTGTGGTCACAGTGATGGATCATACCCAGGATATTACACTTTCCGCGGCCCCGAATACGAGGAAGATCAAAGCATTCGTCACATTGAACCCGCTTTGGCTTTCCAACTTGAGCTTGGAAGACTTTCTAGATTCGCCATCAAGCCTGTCTTCACCGAGAACCGAAACATCCACATTTACGAGGCTATCGGAAAGGAAGTCGAGGGTGACAAGCGATATTTTACACGTGCAGTTGTCCGACCTGGAAGACTTCGTGATGAGATCCCAACAACCGAGTACTTGATTTCAGAGTCTGACCGCTTGATGAATGACATCTTGGATGCATTGGAGATCATTGGCAACAACAACTCTGATCTGAACCACATCTTCATCAACTTTTCTCCAGTATTCCCTCTCCAGCCACCAGAGATTGAGAAGGCTCTTGGCGGTTTCTTGGAACGATTCGGCCGCCGTCTCTGGCGTCTCCGTGTCACTGGAGCTGAGATTCGTATCATCTGTACCGATCCTGAGACTGGCATGCCATACCCTCTCCGTGTTGTTATCTCCAACACTTCAGGATATGTCATTCAAGTTGAGATGTACGCCGAGCGCAAGTCCGAGAAGGGTGGTGAGTGGGTCTTCCACAGCATTGGAGGTACTACCAAGATTGGTTCCATGCACTTGAGACCTGTCAGCACACCTTATCCTACCAAGGAGTGGTTGCAACCAAAGCGTTACAAGGCTCATCTTATGGGTACGCAATATGTCTACGATTTCCCTGAGCTCTTCAGACAAGCCATCCAAAACAGCTGGACCAAGGCTACAAGCAAGCATCTTTCCCTTGCCGAGAAGCAACCAGCAGTCGGAGAATGTATCGACTACAGCGAGCTGGTCTTGGATGACCAGGACAATCTCGCTGAGGTCATCCGCGAGCCAGGTACCAACACACATGGTATGGTTGGTTGGATCGTCACAGCTAGAACTCCCGAATACCCTCGCGGCCGTAAGTTTGTGATTATTGCCAACGATATCACGTTCAAGATTGGTAGTTTCGGACCAAAAGAAGACGCCTTCTTCTACAAGTGTACAGAGCTTGCTAGAAAACTCGGCATTCCACGAATCTATCTTTCTGCCAACTCTGGTGCTCGTATCGGTATGGCTGATGAGATTGTTCCACATTTCAATGTCGCCTGGAACGATGTTGACAGACCTGAGGCTGGTTTCAAGTACCTGTACTTGAACGCTGAGGCAAAGAAACGATTCGAGGATGGCAAGAGAAAGGATGTCATCACCGAAGAAATCACTGAAGATGGCGAGACAAGATACAAGATTACAACCATTGTAGGTGCCGAAGACGGACTTGGTGTTGAGTGTTTGAAGGGATCTGGCCTCATCGCGGGTGCTACCAGCAGAGCGTATGAGGATATTTTCACCATCACCTTGGTGACATGTCGATCCGTTGGTATCGGTGCTTACCTTGTTCGTCTTGGTCAACGTGCTATTCAAATTGAGGGCCAACCAATCATCTTGACTGGTGCTCCTGCCATCAACAAGCTCCTCGGTCGTGAAGTCTACACTTCCAATCTTCAACTTGGTGGAACCCAAATCATGTACAAGAATGGTGTATCTCACATGACCGCCAGCGATGATTTCGAGGGTGTTTCCAAGATTGTTGAGTGGATGGCTTTCGTTCCAGATAAGCGCAACAACCCTCTACCAATTGGTCCTGCCATTGATTCTTGGGATCGTGATATTGTTTACACGCCACCACCAAAGCAAGCTTATGATGTGAGATGGCTCATCGGTGGTAAGCAAGATGACGAGGGATTCATGCCCGGTCTCTTCGATAAGGACTCCTTTGTCGAGACACTCGGTGGCTGGGCAAAGACCGTTGTCGTTGGTCGCGCTCGTCTTGGTGGTATTCCAATGGGTGTTATCGCTGTCGAGACTCGATCAGTTGAGAACATTACACCTGCCGACCCTGCCAACCCCGACTCCATCGAGCAAGTCACTAACGAGGCCGGTGGTGTTTGGTACCCCAACTCTGCTTTCAAGACTGCACAAGCTATCAAGGATTTCAACAATGGTGAGCAATTGCCATTGATGATTCTTGCCAACTGGAGAGGTTTCTCTGGCGGTCAGCGTGATATGTACAATGAGGTTCTCAAGTATGGATCGTACATTGTCGATGCTCTGTCCAAGTACGAACAACCAGTCATAATCTATATTCCACCTTTCGGAGAGTTGCGTGGTGGTTCATGGGTAAGTTTTCTCATGTTTGATTTATGACCATTGCTAACTATTTTAGGTCGTCGTTGATCCAACAATCAACCCGGAGTTCATGGAGATGTACGCTGATGAGGATGCCCGTGGTGGTGTGTTGGAACCAGAGGGTATTGTCGGCATCAAGTACCGCCGTGACAAGCAACTGGAGACCATGGCTCGCTTGGATCCAGAATACGCCGCACTACGCAAGCAACTTGCTGACAAGACCTTGAGCCAAGAACAATTGAGCTCTATCAAGCTTCAGGCTACCGCACGGGAACAACTTCTGTTGCCCGTCTACCAGCAAATTTCTCTTCAATTTGCCGATCTTCACGATCGTGCAGGAAGAATGAAGGCAAAGGATGTGATTAGACAATCACTCGTCTGGAGAGAAGCTCGTCGTTTCTTCTACTGGCGTGTGCGCCGTCGTGTGAACGAAGAGTACATCCTCAAGCGCATGTCCTCTGCTACTTCCAAGAATCCTCTCCAAACCAGAACTCGCAATCGCGACACTCTCGCAGCATGGACTGGTATCCCCAACTTTGCGGTCGCGGACAGGGAGGTGGCTATGTGGTACGAGGATAACCGAAAGACTGTTCATGATAAGGTCGACCTGTTGAAGACAGATGGTGTTGCTTTCGATGTTGCAAGTCTGTTGAGAGGCAACAAGAAGGGTGGATTGAAGGGTGTGCAACAGATGCTCAGCATGTTGCCTGCTGCCGAGCGCGAGGAGGCTTTGAAGTTCTTGTCATCCACTTGAGTGTATAATTTTTTCCATCGCTCATCTGGGCTTTATTGTCTGAAGAATTGGGTCAGGGAGGATCTTCGTACGGCGTAACTTTGGCATCGGGTCTTGCGACCTTGCTGGTATACAGGCGTTGCTTGCTGATATTTTAAAATGTATTGTTAAGATGAGCTTGCCCGGGCGGTTTTCTTGCTATTATGCGGTCAAGGGTAGAAAGCGTAATAATGAAGGATTGTTATAATAAATCACTGGCTAAGCTCAAGGGACTTTAACTGATGCTACTAGGTGTGAATTTGAGTTGGGTAGACGCGCGCTAATCATCCGATTGCTCTCTCTCTCTCCTCGAATCATGAAACAATGAAGCGAGGAGGGTTGGTTACTTTAAAAAATATGTACATCGTGACTTTTAAGGAGGTCGCGTCGCTTACAGTGCGCTCATCCCCTTTTTAGCAGCGATGAAGCTTTTCGTTAAATTTATTATCTCCTAGTTTACATCTTATTGCTTACAGAGAATAAAGGTTAGAATAGGAGAGGTAATAGATTTTTTCTGTTTTTGTTTTATAATAATAAAGAAAGGATATTAATAAGATTTTTATATATAGTATATATAAGGATAGAATAGAAGAAAAAGGTATTTATTAATAAAGAAGTGTTATAATCTAATTAAAAGGGAGGTCGAAATAGATTTTAATAAAAGGCTTTATTATTAGGTTAACTTATTAGATGATGAGTGTTGCGATATAAATTTCCCTATGGGAAAAGGGAGTTTGATTACTTTCATCTAGTGGGTGAAGTATGGTCAGTGAATTGAAAACCCCCCTAGATTCGACTTTTCCTCGTTATTAAATGGGGAATGATTGTACTAGGTCAGGGAAACTGTTAACAATGTTCAATTTTTTGGGCCGAAAGCTCGTTCCCTCTTTACCAAAACACGCCCCTCTACTCGCAATCATTCTCATTTTTCTCTTCTTTGTATATCATCTCCCTTCTCAGATAACCCGAAATTCTATCCCCCAAAACCGGCGCTGTCTATAGACAGCACAAAATTACAATTCTATCCATATATATAGTGAGATGAACCTCATCACATGGGAGAATCTTGGAGAGCGAATATCGAATTTACAAAGGGTCACGGGTGTGATTTAAATTGCTTTAGCGCCACACTTTAAGACTGTCGAGGCCAGAATTGAGGAGAAGCCGGCTTTAAAAATCATGGTCTTCCACATTAGGACGACTTAGCATTGGCAACATTTAAGGTTGGCAAGTTATATCGTAAAAATTGCTACATACTGATAAAAGCAAGATTACCAAAACGCACCAATCCCTTCCGTTTCAAACCCCGCAAAACTCCCAATCCAAAAGACCTTGCTGCTCACATACCCAGCTGCGAATCACTAACAAAATGACTACCGCCCGCACACCGATACCCTCCGCTCTGCTTAATCCACCTAAACCCCTGAACACAAACACCCAGCTGTCTCAATTTCTGTTGCGCTACCTCCTCCTTCTTTCTCCTCTCCTTCTCTACAGTTTCTCGTCTGTTATTTTCGTCTCGGATCCTCTGTCTTTCTAGCTTTGCCTTCGCCTCACGGATTCTGGCTTCCTCGCGCTTCTGCAAAAGTGCAAGAGCACGGGCGTCATGTTTGGCCTGTCTCTCTATCAAAGCAGCAAGAGCGGCGGCCGCCTTTTCCTCTTCCTTCTCGTTCTCGCTCTCCAACTTCGCCTTGATTTCACGGATTCTGGCTTCCTCGAGCCTCTCCAAAAGTATAAGAGCACGCTCGTCAGATTTGGCTTGTAAATTTCCCAAAGCAGCATCGGTGGCGGCGGCTGCTTCTTCTTCCTTCTTGGCGGTAGCGTTACATTTTTCTTGCTCCTGTAGATATTGGACATATTGGCGAGCTTCGTGTTCGGCATGTGCTTTGTCCTTTTGAAGTTGTTCCCAGATTGCATCTGAAACCCCGTGGTCGCGTGTATCTTCGTCATTCTGCTGTACCTGCTCCTGTTGTGGGGGTGTATCCTCTTTCTCCAAGGTAACTTTGGGCTCGGCTACTGTGGAGGTTTTGAAAACAGGTGGCGCTGGTGGTTGAAGATGGTTTTGGGCAGACATGACGTTTGCAGGGATCTCCGCTAGTGGAGGCTTGAATGTTTGTCTCGCCTGTCGATTTGAAAGCATGGCTTGGACACACTGAAGCGCAAGAGAAGCCGGAATTATGAGTTGATCAACCTTTCCAGAGTTGTTTTGGTACACCGCTCTCACCATACTCTTGGCAAGCGTCTGAACATCTCTCGCGTTGCCCCATGCTGGTAGCTTTGAAAGATCTTCAATACAATCCAAGATGTTGGTGTAAACATCGGGGTCTTGTAAGGTGGGGAAGAGGATATTACTCTTCTTGAGCTGCGATTCAAGGAGCTGTAAGCAATGATTGGCGCCCAAGGATGGGAATATTATCTCATCAGCAAACCTGCTGCTCAGCCCTTCGTTGACTCGGAGAAGCTTGTTTATATCCTCGTTATAGCCAGCGAGGATGATAACCATCTTGCCTGCAAATTTGGGTTTGGTGATGGTGTCAACGAGCTCGTTAACCGCCTCTTGAGCAAAGTGTCCTTCACCCAAACGATATGCTTCATCCACGAACAAGACTTTGCCCAACCCCTTCTCGAGTTGTTTAATAGTCTTTGGTCCGGTCTGGCCAACGTATTGGCCAATAAGATCTGTTGCGGAACATTCGACGACCTCAACTTGTGAAAGAAAGCCAAGGTCGTAGTAGACTTGACCGATCTTTCGTGCTGTGGTGGTCTTACCAGTTCCTAATGTGTAATTGTTAGTGTCAAGAAACCTCCGGAAAAGTTTTGATTTATGACTGGAACTTACCAGGCGGACCTTTGAAGATAAAGTTCATAGGAATTTGACCACGAGGATCAAGACCTTGAGCTCGCATTCCTTGCGCAACTTGGAGGAAGCCATCAAGTTTCTCAATTATAGTTTCGCACCCAATGACTCCTTCGAATAACTGCTGCAGATTGGTTGCTGCACTGGATGCTCGGTTGTAATCCAAATCAAAGTCTTGTGGTTCGAATGCGAAGTCGCTCGATCTTTCTTCCTGTGGTAATTGCGACTGGCGAAGTTGGTAATTGCTTTTAGCCTTGGAAATCAAGTTTTCCACGTCGCCGCCATTCCCAAAATTTAGGCCATTACGTGCACGGCCCAAGACATCAATGGCGACGGAAGTAGCCGCATTGTTTGCGCCTAGTCCTTGACTTTGGAGTTTCCACAGGAGTATCTCTTTTAGTTCCGAGTCGGTGAAGTCCTCGAAACGGAATGCATCTGAAAGCTGGAATCGACGAGTGAGTCCAGGGTTCACATTCTGGAAGAAACGCTGCATTTCATCCTCGTAACCGAGTAACAAAACACATCGATCTTCCCCAGGCACGCTCTGAACTTCGGCAACAATAGTATCGATGACTGCAGTCTTGTACATGTCGGAATTTCCACCCCCGTCGCCACCACTCGAGCTAGAAGAGAGCATATAAGCTTCGTCAATGATAAGCACCTTTCCAACCGTATTAGCCAGAATAGCTTTCGTATTGGCTTCCGACTGTCCCAAGGCACTTCCAATGAAATCGGCTGGGTTCTTGGTAATAACTGTTGTTCGTTAGTTTATAAATTTTTTAGCAACCTCATAAGATTACCTTCGCCATTACTCAATAGTCCAAGATCTGATAGAATTTTGCCATAGAGTTTGGCAACCGTAGTCTTGCCGGTGCCCGGGGAGCCAAGAAATACACGATTTAGCGAAACCTGCACAGGCTCCTTCCCCGCGAGTTCTCTCTGATAGTTGGTTTTGATGAGATCGATCATAAAGTTCACTGACTGTTTAACCGACTTCAATCCAGTTAGCTTCCGCAGTTCCTCCCAAGCCTGGCATTGAAGGATTGCTTTTGATGGATCTGGTCCGATGAGGTCTTCTTTCAGAATTTCGAGGTCATCAGGAAGCCGCCCTTCTCTCCGATCTTTCGAAATCCGATCAGACTGCCTGTCTCGAATTTTACAGAACAGGTTCTCCAGAGCTCGAGCATTGCCAAACCCATCTCTACCCCTCCCACGCCCTAGACGCTTGACAGCTATCTGCATAAACAAACCATCAGTCCCATCTTCAATTCGGATGCCTGTTTTCTTGAAGAATTTCGCCATCTTCTGTTGCAGCATCTTCAGAAGTTCGGAATCCGAATAATCCTCAAAATGGAGCTTGTAGGGGATGCGGCTGTTAAATCCTGGATTATGTTCAAAGAACCTTTCCATGTTTGAACGATAACCGGCAAAAATGAATACAACCTTGCCGGTCAAATTCTCAATCTCGGCAAGAAGAAAGTCTAGCACTGTTTTTCCACCATAGTTATGGCCTTCGGCCAGCTGATAAGCCTCATCGATAAAGTATACGCCCCCCTCGGAGCCGTCAAGAGATTTAAAGTGTTGTTTAACTTCTGCAACGCCACCATGAGCGAGTTTGGAACCTGTGGTCTCGATGAATCCATCTCCGGGAAGGACCTGAAGAGATGACAAAACTTTTGCATAGTGACGGGCGACCGTCGTTTTTCCTACATATGTCAGAATATTGGAAATTACGGATTTGGGCAGCTTGAGACAAACCTGTACCAGGGTTTCCGAGTAAAACTAGTCCAAGGCGTTCGTTTTTCAGGTCTGTGCCTTGCCGAGTACACGTTTCAACCTTAGCTTTTATACGTAATACTTGTGACTTAACGTCCTCAAGCCCAATCATGTCCATAATCTGGTCAATGGCCGAATTGTTTGCACCTTCTTGGTCCTTCTGACGTTGCCATTCGCTCTGAGACAGAGATTTGCTGCTAGCCTCAAGGGGTTTAATCTTCTCTTCCGGTTTTGTTGTGCTTGTTGCTGCAGCCTTTGGGACCTTCGGAGACGGTTGCTGATTCGACTTATTCTCCTCCAAATTCTGGACGCTAGCGGGGCGAGTGGCCGTGGAAGTTTCTGGCTCGGGCGCAGATGCTTCTCTTTTCTTCGCAAGTTCTTTGGCAGAAGCAAGGTCGGCTCTCTTCTGTGCGAGAGCAGCTTGCTGCTCAGAGTCAATCTTGTCATCTTTCAATCTCTGCGTGATTATGTCGATATCTTCCTGGATTTTAGCGATCTCTTTGAGATGCTTTTGAGCACGCTCATCGCGCGCTTGCTGTTCCTTCAAAGCTTTCTGGGCCTTTTTTTCTGCTTCTTTTCTCTGTCGTTCACAGGCAGAGCAGGTCACTGGAGCACCGGAGCTGCAAGTCCACCTCTGGGTGTGACCATCTGAACACTTTTTCTCCAAAACAGCCCGGCATGCCATTTTGGAATGATCGAAAATTTGATGACAGCTGGTAGGGCACTTATGAAGTCCACACTTCAGTAATGAGCCACTATTGCGATATATTAGTGGGGTTCCAAAAACGCATTGAATTACAGCAACAGTTAAGGACTTACCATGGTTCTTTGCATCCACCATCTGGACAATTTATCTCGAAGTCGTCTGGCGTAGCCAATGAAGCTATTCGACTGGGATGTTTCTCACATTTGATCGGCAAGCCATCATAAATGTGATCGTTGGATTTTAGATGGTCGAAGAGTTTGCACCATACTTCTTTTCCTTTGCGAGCGTTCATAAAGGTGTCTGCATTTCCGATCATTATCAGTCCATCTCGGGCTCGGGAAAGCAAAACATTCAACCTCTCAGGTGCTGACATGAATCCGATGTCATGGGACTCGTTACTTCGAGTCATTGAGACAAGAACAATCTCGCTTTCTTCGCCTTGATAATTGTCTACGTGAACATGATATATCAGCAGGGACCCAATAATAATTGCTAGAAAGACTGAAAAGGAAAAGCTGCCAGAATTCGCGGTTTCTTCTAGATTATATCCTGTCCCAGTGGAGTCATTACCGCAAGTTAGACATAAGAATATCTCACTTTAGAGCTGAAAAATCCCCGCCGTGCTCAAATAATGTACACATTCACCAGAAAACACCTTTAATCTTATTCGCAAGCGAATCTGTAAATCATTCACTGAGAGCATCTTATCCTCCAATGAAAGTCCATTTGAACCTGAAATCTCAAAACAGTACAAAAGAGAACAAATACTGAACTGACAGATATAGCCCGAAGATACAAGTGAAGCAGAAAGAGAATGGAAATGCTTGAAAAGTATTCGAGTCGCTTAAGAAGAGAGTGAAGGACCAACCTATCGTGGATATCCTAAGCGAGATGCCTGTTTTCTTTGAACTCAGGTCCGTCAAAAGCCCCGCGCGGACAAGGTCAAACTTATCCAAGTCATTAAGGATAGGGTCGTTTTCCTTAGAAAGTTCCTCGCGTAAAAGCTTAAGCTGGCCTAAGTACGGTGTCAAGACGACTAGCTTATCCGATCCGTACCCTTGTTGTGCAAGATATCGAACGCACTTCAGGATCATCTGGGCCTCGAAAAGGTTTTGCTTCGAAGATGTTTTACCCTCCTTTAGCTCAAATCCTTTGGGAAGTACAATCTCTGGATGGGAATGGTTCATATATATTACATTGTCCCGAAAACCGCGCATGTCGTTACGGTTGAGTGTTGAACTGGCGTCTTTAAGGTCCGGATACGTAAGGTGGCGTATCATTGACGATATCTCGGGTCTCATTCGATGCTGTTCAGTGAGAGTTGTGTGAGGAAACCCCTTGAGAACCAAACGTTCAAATAAAGACCGGTTGAGATCAAAACCATCTCCTTGCTCAACACTAAGTTCGTAAGAACATTTTGGGCGCAATTGCTTGTGGTCGCCTATCAGAATCAATTGCTCAACTCTTCCCGTCAACGCAGTAAGGATATGTGGCTCCAAGATCTCTCCCGCTTCTTCAACAAGGACAACACCAGGATTTGCGGCTTGAATTGATGCCGCGTGCTTGGCTGCTCCATTCGTTGTGCAGGCAATAATCCTCTTACTCTTAATAGTGGCAGCATCTCTTTTGTCGAATTCGCGACGAAGCTCAGTTTCATAGGTGTTGAATTCCCTACCATTTTGTTGGATCTCCTTAACAAGGTCTTCAAGGATAGCGGTACGCCATTTGAGCATAGTAGTTTTTCGCGAATTCGAATCCATCTTCCAAATCGCGTGCGCACCTTTTGGCTGAGAAAATTGTAGAGAACCCGCGTCGTTGGCGCCGCTAATCCAGCGATCCAGTAAATAAAAGGGACTCATTGATCGACCACCCCTCCCAACTCTGGTCATTCCACTCTTGTTGTCTAATACAGGTACCGTAAACGCTTCGAAGTATGGTAGTTGATCAGACGATAGAAACTCCAAATAATCCATTATTTTTTGTTGACTGATATTCGTTGAGCGGTATCTATTGAAGCTGTCCCGCAGACGTGCCTCGTGTCCTCGGAGTTTCGTTTTTAATTCTTCAATCCGTTGCCAGTTTTGGGCTTTAAGTTTCACCCTATTTTGTTCCTGAACGCTGAGTGGTTTTGTTCGGGCTGTGCTCTTTCCTCCTAAGCGAATCATCTGGTCCGCAGGAATGCCAATATCCAGAAGGTCTTCCAGAAACTGGTCCAACGCATGGTTCGTGAAGCATACTACAAGGATGACTTCGTTTGTATGATCAAAGATAACCTTAGCTGTAAGTGCTCCAACGAAGGATTTCCCGGTACCTGGAGGACCTTGTACCAAGCTGACTTTCTGCGAAAGACTTGTAACAAGAGATTGGGTTTGAGATGCATTGAGACGTACACTCTTGCCAATACCTAGAATATCTTGGAGATCTTCACCGATTCGAGATTGAATTTGGCTAACTATCCTAGTTGGTTCAAAACTAGGTCCTGAAATAGTCCCACTTAAGCTTGTCCAATGAAGTAGCTCTGTGGACAATGGAATTCTCTTCATGTCTTTCAGGCGATCGAGAAAGGGTTCATATGCGAAAGTTGCTGTGTCGAGCTGTACCAACTGAATCTTCGTGGAAGCTTTGACTTTTAGTAACGCATAGGACAGTGTGGGATCATCCTGGAATTGTAGGATAATTTCTGAGGGCTTCCTTGCAAGCCCATCAATGTCGCGATGAATTGTAGGGAACGCCACAGGCTCGTCGTCCAAAAGCAGGCATGCGATATTTCCGTGGCGAAGTATATGAGTGTTGTCGGTCAAGAAAGATTTCCATTTCTGAGGATTCATGTTTTTGAGATGGGGAATTATCGCTCGAAAGATGACAGCCCAAGGTTGTCGCCTTTTTTCAGTTCCCATTTCGATTCCCTGCACCTGTAAGTCTTCCACTATGACACCCCTGTGCTTTCCAGGCTTTTTTCCCCTTAAAATTTTGAGCTCTTCCCGTATTTCACCGAGCATGTCCTCGCGAAGTAGACGGAATTGATTGTCGAGGTGTATGATATCCCTCGAGGAAGCCATATCGGCATCTTCCAAGTACTCTGGAACACGTAGGAATGGCCGATCTGTCGACAAAAGTTCGTCCGCCGTGGGCATGACAGAAATCAACCTGTAGTCTTCATGATCATTATCGTGCCTGCCACCTGGTTTAATGGCTGCTTCATCGTAGGAGCTTGGAACGTCTAGTGGTAATGCATGCTTGATCTTCTGGCCAAGGATTCGAGTCGACCCGTCAGATGCCTTCAGGATTTGAGCCAGGATATCAGAAGAGCTTGCAAGTGGTAGATAGGCACTTTTCGTGATACCATGAAGCGTGATCAGGTTCAACAGTAGCCAGGCAAAAGAGTGTTGCCCTCGTGTGCTCAGATTTCCCCCTTTAAACGCATTCGCAAAGGCGTCAAGAAAGAAAGGGGGCTCCACAATATTGATGAGTATTCTTGCAAGTACAGATCCCGAGTCAATGGTGGCCAGTACGGGATCTTGCAATACAGTAAGTAGATCCAGCGATGCTCCGTCCAGAAATTGGATTGAGATGTCAAAGCGCATTGATGACTGGACAGCAGAAAGACCATTTGAGCTCGATAGGAGTTGGTGTGCGCAAACGGCCACATCATCTTGAACACACAGTGCCTCGATGAAGAGTTTGCCGTCTCGAGCGGACATCAAAAGTTTCTTGCCATGAATGGCTTCGTTGAAGAACCTCTTGAGCCTGGCTACCCGTTGACCATCCATTTTTGCAGTGTGTACGTCCGTTTCCCTCTCGTTCAATTTGCATTCAATTGGCCCTCTAATTGCTAGCGGGCCTCAGAAATACCCTGGGATGGTTTGAATGAACATTCGATGATACAGGGAAAATGGTGTGCGGTGAATCCGAAGCTTTCCAGCTAGGTTTAAGTTATTCGGTGAGGGCAAAGGAAGGGCCTTTTTCGACCTGGGTGATGTTGGTGGCAGTTCCCAAGTTGCCTTGTCGACTCATACTCATGTACTTCAAGGCCCAAAAGCGGCCTGTTTGCCTGACGTTTCCTGGAAGCCACCAGATCTATCGAGAAGCGTGGGATGCTGGAGGGTTGCATGTTGTGCGACGACATCGCGTCGCCCTGAGAGCCTGCACCGTTTGTTGGGTGGCTGAGACTTCGTTTGATAGCGATTCGCTGTTGGTCGGGTTGAAGCAAGGCCTGGTGCCCGCATATGCTCCAGCCCATTGCCCTTGGGCGGAATGCTGCCTGACGATGGATATAGCACCGCGGAGATTCCGAAAGCCGCGAAAATAAAACTTACATGTCAAAAAAAAAAATTAGAGAGTACCCAGGTGGGCAATCTGGCCGGGGGTCAGAGGTTCRGGCGCACGTGACACCCCCCAACGACAATCCGTGTAAAGTCGCGATCTCTGGCTTTATGCAGTCGGCACCATGGATCCAGGTGGATTCTTTGCCGAGCTGTGTCAACTACAGCCAATTACAGGGTTGCTATACGGCCATGCGTGCCTTGGCTGAATTGCAACTTTGCACTTTCATGAAATGTCTATGCAGTTTTCTACATAGGTGCAGAATCTGACCGAACAGCTGCGCAAGGCAAAAGATTTTAAGAGACTCCAACGGAAAACACATGGAATGGTTTGAACAAGCGAGAATGAGTACACTCATCATCGTGTGGATGACGAATCTGGGTATTTCATTGATCTAATTTTGTATTATACATTCATGACGTTTTCTCATTATGTTCACAAATCTAATCCTCATCCCAGTTCTAAAATGTATTAGTAAAAATATTAGTGCAGTAAAATGAGCTGAACTTACAGGATTTGGTCCAGGAGGTTTTGGTCCACCCGCTTGTCGTGCAACAATGATCTGGTCAACTGAAAGTACGGTCCTCGCGGCCTCTGTTGCAAGCTTGATAGCCCAGCTCTTCGAGATCATCAGATCTAAAATGCCTCGTCGTCTGGCGTCCAAAGTTCCGGTATCATCGTCATTCTGCGAAAATATTAGTTATTGTACTCCGCACAGAAATGGGATAAATACCTCGATGTCAACGCCAGTAGCCCAGTCATCCCGCTTGTGATGCGCGGTGTAAAGTCTGCTGAGTACTTCGGTGGCGTCCAAACCAGCACTTTCGGCCAATGTGCGGGGAATAACTTCAAAGGCCTCACCATACTTGCGGATAGAGTACTGGGCAATTCCAGGAGTCTTGTCTCCAAAAGTACCAATGCGCTCAACTAGCTGCAACTCTGTCGCTCCGGCACCAGGCACCAGTCTTGGGTCCCGAGTAATCGCCTTTACAACATTAACACCGTCATCAACAGCTCGCTCGATATCGTCTAAATGATTTTGCGTCGCTCCTCGAATAACAAGAGTAGCTGTTCTGGTCGTCTCGTTTTCTTGTCTGAAGACTGTAACACGGTCTCCGCCGATTTCCAAGGTTTCCACGACATCAACGCTACCCATCTCGTCAGGCATGGGTGCTCCTAATCTTGCTAGAGGAGTCGCACCGACCACTCTACAGAGTCTTCGAAGCTCGAATTTGCTGAGAATGCGGATGACGAGGATACCGAAACGATTAAGGTAGTGCATTGCCAGCTCTCCGACAGTAGATCCAGCAACTACCACCCGTAGACCGGAGTCAAATAACTCCTTGATGGCAGTCTCAAGTTGGCTTTCCTCTCCTTTGGTGAAGTCGAGCATCTCCTTGGCGTTGTGTAGCAAAACCGTTCCCTTGGTCTCCGTCTGGCTGGTATCGATTGGGCATGAAAAGACTCCAACCTTGGCTCGGGTAGCCTTCTTCACAGATCCATCTGGCTCCCGTCCGAAAACCATTCCCTTTACCACCTTACTCTGGTCCAAACTACCTCCCATGATTTTCACCACTCGAATATTGTCAACGTTGAAATTGACTGGGTTCTTTGGTAGTACTGCCAAAACCGCCTCTGACACCATGTCGGCCAAGAAGTCCTCGTTTCCATTCTGCTTGCTAGCGATGACGGTTCGAATAGCTTTGCTGAGCTCTTTTTGCGATCGAATGTCCTCCACTTTATCCACCGCCAAATTCTCAAGCTCGTCTAACGCAAATTTTTGTGCCAGTTCGTATCCTCTAATTACGTCGCTTGTCTTCAAGCCCATCCGCAGAAGCTCCTCTGCTTTCTTGAGCAGTTCTCCGGCTAGAACAATAACTAAATTCGTCGCATCCCCCATTTCCGCTTCTTGCTGCTGACTTGCCATCACAACCAACTTTGCGGCTGGGTGCACGACATCGAGCTCTCGAAGGATAGTGGCGGCGTCGGAGGTGAGGATCATTTTTTGAAGATGGTTAATAACGATCTTATTTCGACCATATGGTCCTAAAGAGGTCTGCACCGTCGAGGTGATCGTGCGGCAGGCATCGATATTGCGGAGAACAGCACCATCTTCGGATTCATAGCTAGGCAAGAGGTTAGCTAAGGGTAGAGTAGAGATCAGTGTATCATTACTTTTGATAGCCCTGCTTGAAAAGGCCGGCGTTGGGCGCGCTGGGGACGTTGAGAGACATGGTGGGCGGTTTTTGGGGGTTGAGTTGGTTGCGTATTATTCCTCTTGTAATAGCTTCGACTCCCACCGCGTCGTGCCTGGCCCTCAAATCAAAAATTCAAAGCTCACGCGAATTAAGGTTATTAGTCAGCAAGGGTGGGCGAAGTTGAACAGGGGTGGGGTTAGTCCGGCCGGACTATGGTTAATGCGGTACAAGGCTGATTGAATTCGTTCCGAAGCTCACAACATCGTCTCTCTTTACCACTACAACTCCCATGCGCCAGCATCCCGAGTCGGTGAACATCTACAACAACCAACTTTTGCAATTGACACCCGGGGTGTCCTAATATCGATATGGCGCCACCTGGTAAGTTGCTTCCGCTCTCTGCTTTCACCTCTTTGCGCAATCCGTCGCATCATGCTCCACGATTGTTAGCAACACACCACGAAAAAGAATGCAACCGCCGTCGCAATGGCACACCCTGATCCTCAAGATCTCCAAAGCCGCACGTTTGCGCCAATGTATTATCCGGTATTTGGCGACATTGCCTACCCTGATAGACCACATCGTCCTCGATACTATTGGCCATCGTACCTCCACCCCGACAGTACCAGTACCGCTCCCAAGGTGGAGCAATTACAAATATCCAAACTGCGAGGGGCGATTCCGATTTTATGTTGCCGTCATGAGCACGCAACAAATTTACACGATTGGCGTAAACTGCCAGAAGTTGTCCCTCCGAAGCCATTGGAACCAGATCATAGGCGCGTCGATCTCGGCCGCAAGCCAACGTTCCCCACGCTTCCCATCAGCCGATCATTATGTTTTGAGACGAAAAAACCACGCAGTGCGATCTTTACGACAAATGTCTAACGGATCCCTACTAGGTATCCCCCCGGCTCTCGCGCCCTCCGTCGAAGAATCGTACCGCCGAAAGTGCATCCAGCTCAAGCAACGCATCAACGAAGTCGAGCACGACAATGATACTGCGCGACAGCGTGTTGTCCGGCTCGAGCGCGCGGTCCAGAAGATACGGCTTGAGCGAGCATTTCTGATGGAGCAACTCGCGAAACGAACAAGCACGAACGTGGAGGATTCTGAGGGCAGTCCTAGTCCGCCACCAACGGTAGGTTTATCTGAAATGGATTTCCTTCTCAAATCTCAATCGACTATTGCTAACGATTCTTCTGCTATAGCCAAAGGAAAAGCCACTCCGAACTAAACGAGGACATCGCAAACCATCCTTTCTGACCAACTTGGGCGAAGCTTCGGCTGGTAGTGCTTTTATTCAGCAAGGACCTGTTACTCTTTCTCCATCGTCAGACGCATTCTCTCATACCCACCCTGACTCTAACCCAGTCCGAAACTCGACACCACAGGCCGCCTCCAAGCGATTTCTCCCTCCTAATAGCAATGGCTCTGCGGCAAAGCCCGCCAATACTACTCAGAAGGCTAAAACTGCTTTCGAATTTTACTGCCACGAAACCCGTCCTATTCTATTAGACCAAAACCGCAAAGCTGTTTCTGAGGGTACTTTTGACGTCGAGGAAGCTCTTGCTCGCGGATGGCGCCATGAGGACGAGCAGACCAAAATGAAGTTTCAAAAGCGATGCGATAACATGAAAGCCGCAGACAAGGGATCCAGTGCAACTCCTGCCGTACCAAGACAAGTCGTATTTGATGGCGAGTCTCGTGCGGCCAGTACTACTGCCACTGCCGATGAGCCAGAGGACGTTGAGATGGGTGACAACTATAACACCCCTGTGGCAGCACCGGCGGAAAATTCAGGTGGTTTCACTGCTGTCAACAGAGGTTAACTTGCTGCTTAGAGGAAATGCCGAGAGGACGAAAATTGCGCTTTCTTCGAAGCAGAAATCCAATCTCGCAGGGAGGTTTCCGCTACTTGCTTTTTCGGGTATCTTCTAGGCCATATGACCGTACGATAAAGTTTGTGGTTTTATCACCTCCTTTGACCTCAATGCCGACTTCGAGGAAATTTCTTGATGTCGGTTTTTCCTTCTTTCCTTCTTTAGATCCACGGGGATTCCGTCACCACAAAGGTTGCTGAGTGATCTCATTGTCCTCGCATGGAGTTTTGAGCAGGTATTGGCGTTTATGAAGCCGGTAGGGCTGACGGATGTGATGAGGGCTGTATTTTACGTACTGCAGCGCCAGAATGTATTCCGCAAGAGGATAATACAAAAGTTACTAGAACTTAGAGTTTTAGGCCATAATTTGATGCCGAGACAATGAAAGGCGCTTTGTACAAGTATCCAGGTAATTGACGATATCAGAAACAAAAGTACTTTCGCGTTAATTGGGTTACGCGAACCCCCTCTCTCCAGCCTGGAACGCAATGCTCCCAGCCAGTTGCGTAACAGCAAGTGATTTTACGTATGATATACACTTATGATATACACTTTTTAAATTGCTATTCTGTTAGGAACGTTTACCGTATTAATTGGATTGCAAGCCCATTCTCTCCCAGTTTGAATATCATTTGTGCCAGAACTATGGGAGAAAACACAGGTCAGAAATGGAGAGCTTATAGATCATAAAAGCACCTCTTCCATTCTGATTTTAATCCTCGGTAATAGTCTGGTATAATAAGCCGCAAATTGGGGGGGAAGGGGTGGGCTTGTACACCAATTAATACGGTATATAAGTCAAGGTAGATGAACTTAAACCGGATAAAATAAAACTCCATCAGTGGCTGTATAGTTTTCTACTTAGAGGTTTCTACTTTCTACCTTCTAAGCAGGTATTTGGGAAATATTTCAACAAGTAAATTGGACATTGACTGAGATTCTTACCAAAATCTGGCAGTTACTCCAACATTGTCAAAGCCCAGGGGATGCAATTGTTTTGTGGTCGTTCTCAGCGGGGTAAACAAGCTGGGCTGGACAAGGGGGCTTTCTAGCGAGGTGAAAACCAATTGAGTGGGGCAGGCACAGAAGCACGGACCCACTGTAGAAAAACGTGCGCACGTCATATTGATACCGCGAATGGACCTGATCTAGCTGGCCTCGGAATTCTTTATGAACAATTGTATCTGCTATTTGTGCAACTTCGTCGACCCTTGATCCCATGCGCTCGCTTCTTATGGCGTCGCATTTAATTGAGCATCAAACTCCGCGGTAACCCAGCTGCTCGTTGCCATCAAATCAATATGGCTTCCACCAGCACCAGGATATCGGAAAACACTCCTCTCATACCAGCTCGAGATACACCACTTTCCCCCGAGACGCAGAAGAAGGTCGGCAGAAATGTGACATTCAGTCCCAACCCAGCGCTTATAGCCCTCGATAATACAGCCGTTTCCAGCGCTCGTCAGCCTCTACTATCACCTTCAGGACCGGCTGGTTACATCGCCGCAGCCCAAGCACCTTCATTCCAAAATCTAAACAAACTCCGACGCCGAAACAGCCATGGCTCGCCCAGTGTCCCTAATATACCAGCAGCAAAGATTGGTCCGCAGAGAACGACGAAAAATACAGGGAAGCTCAAGCTTCTACCAAATCCCGAACCAGGCGAGGATGGGCCGGATGAAGAAAGCGGGCGCGATGTTTATTCTCAGTATACCAGAATCAAAGATCCTACAGCTCGCCGCGATGCTGCACGACTGGGCAAAGCAGATAGGGACCGTCTGCCGCGAGTAACAGCATATTGCACGGCCAACAAATACCAAATGGATTCTTTGATGCGATTTCTCAAAGGAAGAGGAAAGACCAAGCATGCGAGTCCTAAGCAGTACGACGAATGCATATACACGCCATACAATTACAGCCATGTAAACTTGGAACATGTAGTAGAAGTGCAGTCCATGCCAGTGACGATGCGGGATCGCAGGTATTCAGATAGTGAAATCGAGGTGGAGGATGGCAAGAAGAATCGACATGAAGATCTGATCGATCTTCACACTGAAGGCGGAGATGCAAGTCTGGGTAATGGAAACCATGAAAATCCCAACAGGCTGCATTCAGAACTTGTGGAGCAGCGAATGGAAGAGGAAGCCATGCATGAGGAACACAATCTCGACTTCGACATCCAGGTGCACACCCCAGAGGTTTTCTTATTCGAATATGGCGTCGTGGTAATATGGGGAATGTCATTAAAGGATGAACAACGATTTCTCAAGGAAATCGCCAAATTTGAAAGCGAAAAGCTTGCGCCTGATGATATCGAAACGGAGTGTTTCAACTTTTACTACACGAGGGAGTACCAAGCGCGGATCTATAATGACTTTATCACCCTACGGGATAAACGAAATTCCAAGACAAAACTTGCCATTTCCCATGCTCTCGCGCAGAGTGTCAAAGTAAGCACCTGCCATTCGGGATATTCTAGGCTTCATAATGATTTTGAGACTTTTCGGAATGCTAATTTCCTGGCAGACTTCGCTATTTGAAGCGCTCGTCGACGACACAATCACCACTTGCAAAGATATTCCAACGCAAATCGCTCTTACAGGCTCCATCAACCTATCAAGAACACAAATCAACATGCAAATCGGCGAACTTTTCATCCTTCGGATCAACATCCACCTCAACGGTTCCGTGCTTGATACGCCAGAGTTCTTCTGGGTTGAGCCTCAATTAGAGCCTGTCTACCAGGCCGTAAGAAGTTACTTGGAGATGGACCAGCGAGTAGGCTTGCTGACGGAGAGGCTGGAGGTTATTGCGGATTTGTTGGCTGTGCTAAAAGACCACCTTTCGCATGGCCACGACGAGAAACTAGAATGGATTGGTATGTTATCTCGCTACTCGCCCTTGCATACCACTATAAAGCTGACTTTGTGAAATTAGTGATTGTGTTGATTGCTGCCGAGATCCTCGTTGCGGCTATCAATATACTTGTGGATCTTTATGCTGGTGTACCTTAACAAAGCCCTCTCACCTGCCGTGGATAAGCAACTAATACAAAATTTGTACAAATCTTTTGTGGATAAAAGCATTTTGGGGCTAGGCGTTTTTCTCTGTTTGGTTTCATTGCATAGCGACGTTTTGGAAAATTTTGTAGCTCCGGTGGCATTGTGTAGATAGAGATGGTTGGAACCTGTTCCCTGGGGCTGGGTATTTGTATAAAATGTGTATGGCCTGAATGAGGCTTGGAATTTAGAAGTGGGTTTGGACGGTTAAATTGAGATGTCGTCTCGTTGTGAAGCAGTTCAAAGTACTACTAGGTGTGTAGCTAAATAGATTACTTCACTCAACCTGCGCAATTACGCCATCCTAGCTTCTACCATGATCACTCTATGTACTAATTATTAATGGAGTATTGCCAATCCTCGCATATTTTATCATTACGGCCATTAGTCCTCTTCCCTTCCCTTAATAATCCCCCTATCTTCTCTGGCACTTAAGCGAGGGTAATTTCTCTAGTAGGAGCCTAATTACAAACTCCACTCTATTCTTCTGGGGTAGGGGACTTCCTCCTTCTTCGCACACACAAACAAAAACTCTATGGGATTCTGGCATCAGTAGTTGCGTAAGCTTGCTGCCGATACCATGACAAAGATTTGCAATGCAGGTGTGGTACCGGTACAGTCCTGATGCTATCATTTGAAATTTGGGAAATTCCTCAAGCTCGGGTAGAAACTGACAGCATCGAATCGGAATGCGTAAGATATTTTTGAAGCTGTGAGTTCTTTCCTTTACTCTTCCAGCTGCTAAGCAATAGACAACAAATGTACAGCAAAAAACGCTTTTGCTCCCGCTGTTTCTTTGAAAAGGCATCAGAAGTTGGACTACACCTTTTCAAAGGAATAAATATGGCTTGATAGCACCTTTCATATCCAAAGAACAAACCCACCTTAAAAGAACCTCGGTCCCAGTAAATGCGGACAGGACAAGAAAAGTCACCAGAAGACTCACGGGGTTCAAGGTAAAATTTAAGTTCTAGGCAAATCCAGACTACTTGGAAATGCCTACATGATGACATTGAAAGCCAAAAGATAGCTAGATTTTTTCAAGAAAGGGTCCTTTGAAAGTATTGACGTCCTAGTCACCATTTCGCCTTTCGTAGAAAATTCCACGGAGCTTCTTTATTGGTAGAAGATCTAGATAATGCCAATGGATCTTCTGAAAATCTTGCTAAAATTCCCGTGTGCCAGATCAGAGAGCAGGAAGCCGCAAAAGACTTTGAGAGAGGAGAAGAAGAGCATTTGAGCTGAGATAGGAAATACTTGAAAGACCAAAACGCGCGAGAGGTCAACAGACGTCCGCCAGAATCGCTATGGGTTGTTGTGTTTCTACGGATGATTCGGATGGTGGTCGCCAACGAGGTACCCATCCTCAAGGAGGTACTGGTACTCAAGGAGGTGGTGGTGGTCAGGCAAATGGTACTAGAGGCATATCATTGCAACCTTTGCCCCAAGCACAAGGAAATGGAAAGCAAGTGACGACAGAACCAATAGTCGGCTCTCAAGGACCAACAGTTCCTCAAGTACATCCACGGCAGCCAATTCCGGTACGTTGATATTTGACAGCTTTTGTAAGCACATTGCTCAGAGTTCAAGAAGATTGCTATTGTCAATGGGCTGGATACCAAGACGAATGATATATTCAGCAGATTGATACTTTGGGCGAGTTTTTCTAAAGAAATTTCATGTGCTGACGTTCTAGTAGGCAGGAACACGAAGCGATTTGAATCCCGGTGAGCGAGTCATGTTCACTGACCTGAAACAAAACGCTCGACAAATCGGGGGTACAGTGTTGGATGGCGTGGAGCATCGAGGCCCAAGTGGGATTCAAGTTTTGGTCTGTCTTGACACGGAGACAACTGCAACACAGCAGTTCAGGTACAGGAGATATTTGGACCGGGTTTGAGTATGATGTGCCACGAAGTCTGGCGAAGCAATGTCGTAAGGAGACTCAGCTGCCACGACCTCTAGCAGGCGTTTTGGACCAAGACCGCGACGTGTTTATTTCAGAGAAGCTACAGACCTTAGTGGTCTATAGAGGCTACCAATACACATCCTTACCCTCTGTTTCCATGAAAAGTATGCTCTAGAAGAATCATAAAACACCTGAAAGGAATGGAAACATGCCGGGGGGCAGGTGCTCAAAGGCCTCATGAAACCTGTAGCCAAGAGTGAACCAGACATTTCCCTTCCAAAACCGGGATTCTCCGGTATAAGATACACCGCGAATAGATGCGTGAATAATGTTACAGAACTAGTTTCACGGGTAGATTGAGTGTATTTGGTTAGGTGAGGAAAGTGATAATATGAGAATATCTTCGTCCCATTTTCCTCTCTTCACCACGGAATATATAATTGGAGTCAACACTTGCAAATCTGCACAAAATGCAGGTCCATGATGATATCGAAAGGGGGGTGGTTGAAAGAGAGGCATCTGCCCCAAGAAGAAATGAGGCTGAAGTTGAGCTCGAGGAGGAGACTTATGGAGAACGCTTACTTGGCGCACCTCAACCAGGTGGAACAGGTATAAATCATCTCGCACAGAATTTTTGGGGATGGCTAACCAAATCACGTAGATAATGGACCCAAAAGCGTGAAGAAAATTTGGTGCCAATGGCTAAAGCTGGCGACATCTTCTATTGCCCAGGGATTACCATCGCTGTCGCTCTTTGGCCACGAGGAGGAAGAGACGACAGAAAGAATTTTCTCGAAAACTCGTAAGTTCGCCCTAAATTTTGTTACCGGGTGAAACTTACACGAACGGGAAAACTAAAGTAAAGGAGACTCCGGAAGGCGTCGCTCGCTTAGCCTTTCTCCTTGGCAGTGAGGAAAACTTCATGATTTACCAAAAGTTCGGATACTTGCAGGCGCGAACGCTTCTATATAAACAGGAAGAGCTAAGGACATTTGAGGCACAGCTTGAGTGCTTGGATGCTGCCGATACTGGACGTAGAGCAGGCTCAATTTTCTCCATGGATCTGAGGGATCCGGGAAACGAGGAGCGCAGAGTGCTTGTCGGCCGAATAGGGGAGGCTTTGAGAGAGTATGGTAAGTGATTCATACAGAAACCCTGTCGAAATTGTGTAAAGATGTAACAGAAATCCTGCAACAGCGGGCCTACTTGCCACAGCACGAGATCTTGCGACTTACAACCGGCCTCCCGCTTACAATTACACCAAAATCAAGGGATATTTCGATGAAAAGAAACCGGTACCGGGCCATCACTGCTATATAGATCAAAAAGAAGATCTCATATCCATAAAGCCTGGAAGGGAGTACTCGTGGCTGGATGGAATGATTGAAAGGATATTGCAAAAATTGTCTTGCAGCCTCACGCATGTGAGGAAACAACTCGTCCCCAAACACGAAGCCTTGAAAGAGCTAACGAATTGCACCAGAGAATATTCATAACGCCGGTGAATTCATACGCTTTTCCGATGCTAGCTTCTTATGTTGACTAATGTGCTATTAGGAATTACTACTCAAAGCAGGCCCCATGGAGTTTTTCGCGGAGTTCGGTACTGTCTTGTACAGTAAGACTCGAATCGAAATCCTAGTCTCTATTATCACCATAACCATACTCTTTATCCAGTTGGTCGCGCCCATCTACATTCTGTTGCGCGTGACAGAAATAGCCGATACGCAGAAGAGCATTAAGTTGACGATTGTGATCTTGGGGGCAAGCACGTTGGTGTTTTGCATCACAACTCGGCTCTTCACGAGAGCTAAGCGACAGGAGATCTTGGCTGCGGCCGCCGGGTGAGTGTGTTCGAGAAAATGGTCCTTGGAAAGTGATTACTGATCGATCACTCTAGTTATTGCGCGGTTCTCGTCGTGTTCGTCGGGAATTTGGGAAAACCACCTGGTTCTTAGTCCTGTATTATCTCAGCTAGTCATCCGCTTCTTGATTGGTGGTTGTTGGGGTGTCCGTGCGGCAAGCTTACTAACCACCCCAACACCACTCTGCGAAGCGTCTGAGGGCGAATGGTCGCAAAAAGGTTATAGACGACGCCTTTTAGGTATATCATCAATAAACAAATCGCAATATCTCAACTAGTCCGGTCCATATATTTATTCAGCCATTTGATCAATTGGCCGGCCTATTAAACCTATTTCGTTATAATTGATTAATTTAATTAATAGTTAACGAATTAACTTAAAATTGATTAATTGATTAAATAAAATAGCTTTAATTTCAATTAATATTATTGAAATAAATAAAAATAAAAATTATAAATTTAAAATATAAAAGTTTAAATAGATTTTAAGAATTAAGGGGAAAAGAAAAGTAAAATTCGGTAAAAGATTATTATAATAATATTATTAATTAAGAAAGATAAATTATTAGAAAAAGAGAAGATAATTATAATATACTATAATATTTTTATATAAAGTTATATCGAATATTATTATATTTTATATATTTAAATTAATATTCGTTCTTATATTTAATAAATAATTTATATTATAAAATAGAAATATTATATCTTATAACCTCTATTATCTAATAGGAAATATTTCGGCCAATTATATTAGGATATTATAATATATTATAATATATAATACCTTTTACCGAACTTTAAAAGAAAAGGATTAAGATTAAAAGATAAATAAAAGAATAAAGAAATAAAGAAATAAAAGGTAAAAAGATAATTAAAATATAAGTTTCCGATTTCCGAGAAAATAGATTATAAGAATAAGAACGAGAATTGAAATTAAGAGTATATTAATCTTTTTAATAAAAGAATACGATATATTAACTTTAAATATATTTCGTTTAATTAATTAATTAATAAACGGCTAATTCATTAATTATTATCTAATTAATTAATTAATTAATAAATATATAAATCGGATTATAATAATTAATAATATTATTATAATATGCATTATTAGAATAGAAAACGAATAATTAATTTAAGATTAATTTAATATATAAAACTGTGACGCTTTCAGATCGGAATAACGGTTTTATTGACGAGATCTAAAGTAAGGAAAGAAGAACTAAGTTACGCCGAAAGAAAGTGCATATATGAGGAGCCACCCCCTCTAGGAACCAGCATGCAAGGCGTGACAAAAACCCTCTTTTCCGAGACCTTATAAATAAAATATATAATCATAAAATAAAAAGATATCTATTAAAAATAATAAAATATTTAAACTTTATTCGATTTCGTATATAAGAGAATTATATTATATTAATTAAATCGATAAAATTAAAGGGTTTATAAGTATTAATATAATACGATATAATATAATTATTCGGCTAAATTTTAATATTATAATCATATTAGATTCTAAAATAACATTATTTTTTATCTCTTTTTTTTCTTAAAAAAAAGTATTAAATAAAAGAATAAAATATCTTCTAAATAAATATATTAAGATATTTTTTAATAAAAGATAAAAGGTTTCTTAAAAGTTAAATATTCTATTTTTCTATGATTCTATTATATTTTCTATACCGATAATCTATTCATTTTTCTCGATATTTTATATTTATTTTTAATATTTATTTATAATTATTCTTTTAAATTATTTATTTTTTATTATTTAAAATATTTTAAAATTCGATCCTTTTATAATTAATATTTTCTAATAACTAATATTTAATAATATTTATATTTAATTTAAATATTAACCTTTAATTAAATTAATTCAATTGAATAATAAATAATTCCGATCTTTTTATAATTTCTCTTTTATTCTATTTATTTCTTTTTATTGCTTTTATATTTATAGCCTTTATTATTAAAACAATATAAATAATTAAATAAAAGATTAATTAAATATTTAAGATATATAAAATATTCTTAAAAATCCTTTTTAATTAATATTATAAAAATTAAAGAATTAATTTCGGTTTTAAGAAATAGGCTTAGAATATAATAGTTAATAATATATTAATTATTTATTCTAAGGGTTTAATTATTAAAAGCTAAATAAAAAATAAAACTAATTAAATAAGAATTCCCTCTCTTTTTTATTGAAATATAATTGATTTTATATATAATTTAAGAGTTTATAAAAGGAATAATTAACTTTATTAGATTAATCAGGGTTTAAATAAAATAAAACTAATAATATATATATAACCCCTTTTAATATATAAAGATAATATTTAAAAATAAATGATATATTAAATATTTATTATAATAAATTTAATATTATATAATTAATATTATATAATTAATATTATATAATTAATATTATATAATTAATATTATATAATTAATATTATAAAAGAATTATTTAATTATGAATTCATTTTCTATTATATTATAATTAATGTTAATACTCGAATTATAATAAAGGTTTCTTCTTTTATTATCTTTAATTCTATTAATATCGATTCATAAACCTTTATATTTATTTTATATAAATAATAGAGAATTAATATTATTATTATAAATAATATAATAAATAAACCGGAGAATAAAAGGGTTAAATATATAATTATAAAGATTTTAGTTTTATTAATTAATGAAATAAGAGTTATATATATTATTCGTATTAAAAATACGAATAAAATTAATATAATATTCGATCTTCTCTTTTCTATTTATTAGAACATTATAATTAATAGAGAATTTATTAAAACTATTAATTTATTAAGCGAATATAAGAATACTTATATATTCTTAACCTTAAAAGGTATAATATAAAAGTATTAATTAATTAGAATATATTATAATAAAACCGATAAATATTAATTAAAAACTTTATTAAATAATATAAAAGAGGTTATGAAGTAATTATTATTTATTTATTTAATATTTTAATTTTTGATATTATTAAAATTCTTATTAGATTTATTTATTTAATATTAATTATTTTATTTATATAAGAATAGAAATTCGTAATTTATTATATAAAAATGTCACAGGCTAGGAGGGTGAGTAGCTTTACCACTAGACCAACAGTGAACTGCCCAAAAAGGGACTATTATTGGATGGAAGTCCAATATGCTACTGGACCTGTAACAAAAAATCGATAAATTTATTTATAATAAAAAATAAATATTTTATTCTTATAAATTAATTTCTTTACTTCTTTTAATATTCTTAATAATCTTATTATATATTCTTAATAATTTTTATCTTTAAAGTATTTATTTCTTTTATATCTCTAATAAAAAAAGGGTTTATAATAAATAATTAAAGGTTATTAAAAATAATATTCTCTTTTTTCGTTTATTTAATATATTTATTAATAATATTACTATTATATTTATAATAGAAATTATATAAATTAATAAAAGTTAGAATAATATTAATTTAAGAGTTTATAAAGAATCTTAAAAGCGATTATAATATCTTATATTTCATTTTAATTATATTAAATATTTTCTTAATTATATTCTATAAAAAGATATAATATAAATTATAAAGTTTTTTTAATGTAATTAGCCTATTTTATATTTAATATAATTCTAATTAAATGTAATAATTAAGTTTATTTTAAGTTAGCCTATTTAATTTCTTTTAAATAATATCGCATTCTTTAATATAATATTAATATTTTATATATATTATTATAATTTATATCTTTTAGATAAAACTTCCTTTTTAGAATAATTAATCTTTTCTCTTTTAATATATTATTTAAGATTCGTTAATTATTTATAAAATCTTCTTAATTAAATAAAATATATATAAAAAATAAATCGAAATCGTATATAATAAGAATATTTTAAAAAAAGAAAAACTTTTTATTTTGATATTTAAGTTATATTATTAATAATATTTTAATTATTATATATATTCTATTTAATATATTAATATAATCGTTAAAATAAAAGAAGAATCGATAATTAATAATAATTCGATATAAGATAAGAATAATAAAGGTTAATTATTATATTTTATATTTATATAGAATAATAAAAGTATCGAAGATATTATAAAGGTTTTAATAATTGAAAAAATTAAAAAAAACCCTTATATTTCCTTATATAATAGAAAAACTCATTTTATAATTATAGATTTTAAATAAATGAACCTTTCTTAATAATCCCTATTAGAAATAATATAAATAATAATATAAATAAATATAATTAATTTCTCTTCTATTATATATTTTATTTTAAACCTTAAATCGATTATATTTTTATATTTCTATAATTATATTATTAGGGTTTTAAATATTTTAATTAATATATATAATATTTTATAATATTTATAAGATAAATCGTAATTAAGAAGATTATTAATATATTCTTTATTAACGAAATTATTAATCGAATAATAAACCTCTTTTTTAGAATTAATAATAATAATAATAGAAGTTATAATAATATTATTCTCTTTTTTCTCTTTTAAATTTATATTTTTTAATATGAAATTATTAATATTTAAAGGGTTTATAAGCTTTGAATTAAATATTCCTATTTTATTATATATATATAAGGATTAAATTATAAAAAGGAGGATAAATAACTTTAAAAATAATAATAGAATATAAATTCTATAAGGGTTTAATAAAGGTTTAAAAGAAGATATAATAATTGATTAATTATATGATTTTTTATATAAGAATAAGAATATAATAAGATATAAGTTAAAGCTTTTAATCTAAAAGAATATAACTTTAAAATAATATTATAAATTATTTATATATTAAAAGTATATTAAATTAATTAATTAATTAAATATTTAATTTCCAAGATTATATTTATAATAATTAACCCTTTATATACGAAGCCGAATAAGGCTTTAACTATTAAAATATATACTTCGATTTAATTTATAAATTCATTATAATTATATTATTTCTTAAAATAAAATTTATAAGATAATTATAATATAAACTTTCGAATAATTCTAAATGTCTAGTTTTAATTATCTTATTATAATAATAGATAATAAATATAATCGAAATAAATATTTTAAGGTTATATAAATCTATATAATATATAAGTTATATATTATATCTATTTTAAAACTATTATAATCTTATTATTATAATATATTTTATAATTAAACTTTTAATATAATTACTTAAAATAACCTTTTAAAATACCTTTAAATATTTATTTATCGATAAATCCTTTTTATATTAAGATATATTATATTAAATATATCGAATATACGGATTATAAATATTATATATATATATTTTATATAAAAATACGATTCTAATTATAATATTAGAAATTCTAGATAATATATATTATTAGAAAAGATTTAATAGATTCTTCCCTTTTTAATGAACCTATTTATATAAATTTATAATGACGTTAAATATTAAAAGTATATTTTCAAAGATATGGCCTTTATACTTCTAGCCCCCGCACCAAAATTAGGCGAATTAGAGGTCTTGGCGACCATTCGCCCTCAGACTCTCGGTTGGCCGACCTTAAAAATTGATACCTCAGGCCAACAAAGAGAGGATGACTCGCTGAGATAAGTCCTGTATGCGAAGAAAGGCTGGGAGTTTCATTCGAATTGAGAGGGCCCATCCCAATATGGCGCAATATTGATGGCAGATTGACAATCCTCGAGGAAAGAAGGTACGCCGATGGTGTGCAGAGGGAGGTTTCCGTTCTCAAGTTCTTGGGGCCGAGGAATTTTTTTGGGGTGGTCGTTCACAAAATCTGGGTCCGTGCGCAGAAGCGACTCCTGACAGGGTAGCCGAGTTGTGAAGAAAGCCAAATAAATATGTCCTCTAAATTACCTACCTAGGTAGGTTCTGAATCCTAGCGTCGACCAGAAGAAATTTAGATTATCTATGGAGTTTCAATTCTCTTCGTGTATTCTCTAATTTTTGAATTCTATTGCAGTGCCAAAACGATTGTTGTGGCGTGCGCAATACTGGTTTGCATGCAGTTAGGGGTGGTCGTCGGCGTAACAGGGGGAGTGCGCCACTTGTGGCTGACCCGCAGGAAGCCCCCCCCTGCCCCCTGGCAAAGACGACTACCCTGTCTTTAAACCAGTATTCCGCATTCCACATCCGTTGGATTGGGGCCAGCGTATACTCTAATTGCACCCTTCACAGTTGGGATTTAGACACGAGTAGCATATTAGTATATTTTAATAGGGAGGGGGTATTTTTGTTCGAAATCCTGATTTCCGGGGGCATTTTTGTAATATTCCGAGATTCAGAATCCGAAGAAAAAAAAGACTCAGCTGCCATGAATGAGGATCCAGATGCGACTGAGTGTCTTTTTTCTTGTCGACGAATCAACGATAACATTCAGTTTCCACCGGTACTTGAAATATTTCCAAGATTTCCTACGAAGACGACAAGCACCGCGCAGTATCTGTAGCAATAATTAGCTGCAACGTGGCATTATGGTTTATGGAATGTACGTACGCCGCAGCTGCCCCCAAAATCTCGTGTCTTTTCGCCGTCGTGAACAGCGAGAGAACTGCGGAAAATACAAGTGTAAAAACAAGTAAGACTGAGAATATTGTGGTAGGGTTCTTGGTAGACTGATATCCTTCGGTCAAATGCCAAAGCAGGTACACGGGCGTGATTAGAAGTGTGATTATTGTGGCCGTGAGAATGAAGGATACGGCGATAGTAACCCGATCTCTGCTGTAAAGTATGATACCGTCTTTTGGGTCTACTTTATCGCGCAGTTCCTAGATATATCAGCAAAAGCACTATTATTCTAGACGAGGATGCCAAACTGGAGATGCGAAGATTTTCTGCGACCAAATTATATATCAGTTTCGAACTTTCAAGTTGAGCTTCATGACTCAACCATAAGTTGGCAACAACTCACATGAATTGGTCTACAAAGGAGGCCTTGGAGAACCGTCTCGACGACTCCGTCAAGCCATGAATGCTCTCTCCCTGGTTTCAGTGTTACCACGTCGTCTTTCTCATATATATAGACATCTCCGTCATATAGCGGGGCAGTGTTCTCAAAATAATTCTTGACGCTCGCATAGTCGGTGGCTGGGGGTGGGTTTAATGATGCCAAGTCTCTTGCCGTGACCATGAGTTGTGCTTAATGCATTTGTTTGGGTTAGAAATTAATCCCCCTAGAAAGCTAGAATATGTGACATACCGTACTCCTTGAATGCACGTTCTATTTTTCCTATTAGAATTCCTCGCTCTCCCTTTTGTAAATCTCCCAGCTGGATTGATCTCAGAACTCGATCATCTTTGACCTCATCTGCCTTGTCTAGAATCTGCAATTCGATCTCCAACTTTCTTAATTCCGCTTGTTTGTAGAGCAGTAGCCTAGCTTGTAAGTAGCCAAATCGCCGATAAACGAGAAAATCTTCGTCACAATTGAGCAAGGCAGCAAGACGAGGGTAGCCCTCCGAATACCACGTTACTGCAATGGCGTTAGATGAAAAATATAGGGGTGTATGACAGGAGTCAAAGCCCACAGGTTTTTGTAATTGAAGTTCTGGTCATATTAGGCTCCTGGATATAACCGAATCTTTGCAGAATTCTCTCTTTCCAACCAGCTTCACCAAAGTCAGAATGGTCAATATCGCGATCGATATCGAGACGCAACTGTTGTTCTCGCTACAGCTAAACTCACTAGGCTTGCAATCTGAAGTCTGTTGCAATTCTAACCTCCCGGCTTGAACTTCGACGGCCGCAGAACTGGATTTTCCGAAGGTCTCGGTCTGATGCAATTGCCCCAGTTCCATGGAATTTTCTGCTGACTTATATTTTGACCCAGCCATCTCGGGAGAGGAAGAAAGAGAAGGAGAAGAGGCTCCAAATTTCGCCACAAAGCCGATCTTGAGTCTTCCGAATATAAACAAATGCTTTTGGGTGTTACTTACGCGGGAAGCCTTGAAGTATGAAAGTTTGCTCTTTGGCTTGGGATGTCGCACATGCTCTCACAAGTTTGTGGCAGCAATGCGAGGAGCCGGTGTTGTGGGTCCCTGCGAACTCGAGACCCTCGAGAATGAACGCAGTTGTTTGATAATTTGTCTGTGAAAAAATGCAAGCGTAATGTACTGTATATAGATTGTTTCCTTTGTGCTACCAGACTAAATCGGCTACCACATACTAGCTACTTATCACCCCTTCCATTACTATCATGTTTGACGAGGCCGAGTAAGGTATAACGCTTCGACCCAACCACGATAATTCCGGAGCGGGCCACCGTCAAAGATGCGCCCGTCGTCATCCTCCAGTATATAGCCCGGAACATTGTTGCTGCGGCCGTGGTTAGGAACCTCGCTCCTGTATTCATGAGATCGTACTCGTAGCACAGCCGGCATTTCAGCATAACCTGGTCCTCGATACACTACATAACTGCCAGGCCTGAAATCTACACGAGGCTTTTGAGACATTAGTACATAGCTGGTAAGAGAGCGAGATTGATTCTTACCGGCACTTGTAGTCCCTTTTTAATTTTATTCCGAGACTCACTCATTCTAAAGATTTAAATTACGATCGATTCTTTCCGGCACTCGTAGTTGAAAGTACAAGAAAATGGATAATTTTCTTACTGAAAGCGACGATGTGGTTGGATTTTGAGATGGCAATATGCTTCTATAGATCTCTATTTATAGCAAAGAAACTGAACTCACTCTTTGATTGTTGTCAGCCGGTTGTGCCATAGTCAAAATGTGATTCATCTGACTCTGGTGAAAAGGAGTCACTACAGATGGACTGAAGAAGTTTGTAGAGCATTATTTTCCGCCGCGATGACGCAAATGTAGCTAAGAGAAGTCTGATTCAAGTCTCATCCGACAACTAACCGACACATTTCTTTCGAATTTCTCGCGTTGGCAGATTTTAGCTGGACCATATGGTCGGAACTCAAAAATGTTTGCAGAAAGATAGTCAGAAGATAAATATTGAAAGCTTAAATTTGGAGAGAATACTATTCATGAGATCCTACTAGAGGGTTGTCAACATGACAGTGTTCTGTCCACAACCCGCCATTCAGACTAGAAAGAAAAGCGCATGATGATTGATGAACCTTTAAAGATCCTCGAGTTTGTGTTCGACTGTGGTACCATGTAAAGCTTGGTGCTTTGTTCGTAAAACGGCAAATTCTTCAAAAGGCCTGACTTCTATCCTGACTTTGATATACTGTATTCAAACTCGGAGCTGCTGGTTACGGGAGCCATCGAGTAACTACTAGAACTTGAAATCGAAAAAAATGCAAGCGCGCTTGCATATACGCTTAGGGGGTCATCTTTTAACTTAAGTGAATGCTTTCTTGCTATCGATCTTGTGAGCGCTGGCCAGATGCTCTTGCAACTGGCTTCAGGGGCCGCGGAGGGGGTATATCACGTGAACTGACGTAATCGCAACCCCTATGTTCTAGTTGCTATTACATATTTTTTTGGGGAACATAACGAAGCTGTGGAATTACTCAGCCATATTCAAAATGTCTAGAGCAATTTATGGAAGAGAAAATGGGGCTGGAATTGAGTGGTATGATATCCGATTTGCTACATATACATCGTGACCCGAAAGCCATTTTGTCCACAGATTTGAATCTTGTGTTCGTGAATCTGTGAAATGAATGCCCATAAACTTGATCAGGCATCTAAGAATCGTATCTTTTCTTTCACTAACGCAAAAACTTTCCTAAGAAAATCGACTTCAAAGTTAAGGTCGCGCTGATCACGTGCAAAGTTCGGAAGCTTCCCCCTGAGCCGACGACTTCATCATTGAAGTCTGCCACTTCTACCTCAACAATAGGCGATCATGTGGGGAATGAGACTCTGCGGTCCGGGGAACATTCTGGTTGACTACCTAGGTACCTGATTGGACGAAAACAACATTACTATCACTGTTGGAAGAATCTCCAATTCCTACAAGTGGATCACCAGTTTGGTTGGAGTGGTTGCCTTCCATTGAAATACAAATCCTTTGGCAATTCGCCTGAGCCTGAGCTAAAGGCAGCTGCTGCAAGAACATCGGATGCTGAGCGCCGAGTAGATCGTACTAAGCCATTAGGATGCAAATAAATTCGATTTCACCGACGGCCGGGCCGGCTCCGGCTCCGATCGAGTGCTCAACTCGCGAACTTCTAAATTCAACTACTCCATCATCATTTGTCGGCATGTTGCGCTCCGACTGTTGAGCGACGTAGATTGCTGCGATCTCGACTCGATTTTTGCTGTAGACAGTGACGTCAAAGCCGGAACGATCTGCCTAATGAAAAAATCGCCAGCAGATACGGTGGCCACGACACTATACACCGAAGCAAACAAACTTCCCTCGTACAATGCGCTGACAGTACCCCGTCGCACAGCACGAAGTCGAAGTCATTGGAGTGTTGAACTGTCTAACCTGCGCCTCGTAATTGATGGTATCTATCCGCCTCCCCATTCGCCTCGACGGCATTCGGGGTATCGGTGGTACTCGAGGAGATGCTGCTCATTGTCTGGTTCGGTGGCAATCGAGTGAAGCAAGGCGAACCGGCAAACTCGCAAATACTTCAAGCTTTGCGAAACGGTGGTGTTGGGGAGTGGAAGACGTGTGAATGATTTACAACAAGGGAAAGTTTATTCCATTACTCCTTGAAATCCGCTGATAAAAATCTATCTACAGTATATATCATCAATTCTGTCCACACAATCGACCTTCTATTCGAAGCCAGCGGCTATTTTTTTCCTACAATTTACGTTGATTCATTGCAAGAATCCCTGACCACAGTTCACAAAATTTCAAAAGGACTAAACCCGAACAAAGGAGGGACTAAAGGAGATGAAATGCAACCGAGGACTTCTGCTTCCTTTCCCGGCATTACTCCTATCCTAGCTCGAATCGCTTCCCTCTTTCAAGTTTCCAATGAATACCACCAACACTGCGCAATATCTGCAATTTTCAATTAGCTACACCAAAGCTGACTTTGGCCATCCACTTACCCTGCCGCCGCTCCCAAAATTTCATGTCTCTTGGCCCTGGTGAACAACGACAATACGCCTGAGAAAAGCAAGGTGAAGACAAGCAAAATTGCGAATGTCGTCGTTGGATCCCGGCTGGAGTGGCCACCTTGGACCAGATACCATAGGATATATACCGGCGCGATTAACAGAATAAGGATGGTTGCGGTGATGATAAGCGACACAAATATATTGATTCTTTCTCTGCTGAAAAGAAGTATACCAGAATCCTTGTCAGTTCTCCCTCGGATTACCTAAGATATTTAGCTGTCCGTGATACTCTATTCGTAGCTCCATTCTTACTCGAGGTATGAAGATGTTCTAATTAGCAATAGCGTTAGCTTTATATAATTGTGCCTGTCCTCTTTGAAAAGCTTACTCGGACGAAGCTGATCCGCAATTTAAGCAATATCTGTTCCACAGTCGCATCGAGCCACGAATGCTCTCTTCCTGGCTTCAAAGTAATGAGATCATCTTTGTGACGGGCAATATAGTCCTCATCCGGCACAAGTGGAGCATTTCTATCAAAGTAGTTTCTGACGCTGCGGTAATCACACGCTGGGGGTTGATTCAAAGCTGCAAGGTTGTTCGCGAGGATCAATAATTGACCTTTCCAAAAATTTATTAGCTTTCGTATTGTTTTTGTATGGCCGACTTGATTTTTTGTATCTCACCATATTCTTTAAATTTATCTGCCATTTTACGCCTTAGATTTTTGCGCCGCCTGTTGTTATCACCTTCCCTACGTCGGGAACCCAGGACCATCTGATCATCTCCTGACATGTGCTCTTCCACCTCACTCAGGGTATTTTCAATCTCTTCGAGTTCAAATTGCTTGTCTAGGAGGATTCTAGATTGCAAATATCCAAATCTTCGGTATAGCATGAAATTTTCATCGCAGTCGAGAAAGGCGGCGAGCTGTGGATATCCCTTGGGGTAATTACGTACTGCATGAATTATTAGTCAATAGTCATTGCCAAAACTGATGATTACATTGACTTTCAAATGGAATTTGAAGGTGTTTCAACCTTCTCGGGCGGTTTGATCGTGCTCAATGTGCTTTTCCATAGCCCCGTGAGCCAATCTAACATGAGCTTTGGTGCCTTGAATATCCTTGTAATTTTCTCAGAAGACGGCGGCAAATCTGTGGTAGCACAAGTGGCTGATGGTGTTTCTATAATATGCCCTTTCTCCAAGTCTGCGGCACAAATATTCGTGCTGCTCTCCATCTTTAGACTTCGAAAATGAGGTTTTAAGAGATTACAGAGAAGGAAAACTGGATGAAAGGAAGGAAAACGAAATCATGCGTTAGCTTTTCATAATGTCGAGGCAGCCATCTGCAGCCGGCCGTTCACATGATGCGAGCACGCGAGGCTTTCGAGTTTGACAAATATTGCTTGGACAAAATAATTGTCGTTGTGCAGTATGTACCACCGTAAGACCGAAGCCTGTAGATGCATGATTACACAGCAGCTATGGAATTTTTCTTAAACGCTCACTCTCTAGCTGGTGGCTGATGAGCAGGACGTAACCGAGATCTGCAACCAAAGCCCCTTTTCTCTGCCCCCGTGCTCGCTTAATCTGTTTTTCCAGAAGCAGCTCCGCCCGTAGCAGGAATAACAGGAGTTACAGGACGAAGCTGAAGATCCTTTTCAACTACCTCCATGATAACATCATATTTCTGTCGTCCTTCACTTGTAAGCTCGAGTACCTTGTAGACCGTTACAGTTGGCGTCCAGTCGAGTCTCTTGCGCTCCTCTCCGTAAACCTTCTGAACCTTCATGATCATTATATCCTCTACCGCGATCGGTTTTCCGTTTTCCACCTCATTTCCAGTCGAGACCAGATCATCTTCGTTGACTGCTTCGATAATGACAGAATAGTACTGTGCAGCCCCCGCGGTAGGCTCACGCTTAAGTACCGCGTGGACCTTCGCATGCGGCCAGAGGGATTTATCTTCAACCTTATAACCCTCGTCTTTCAAGACTATGAAAGCCTTGTCTTCTACCTTAAATGAAGTACCAGCCTAGATTGTAATTAGTTAAACTCAGCATGGATAAGGCATATGTTACCCACCACCTGTACTTCCGAGGCTTTTGGGGCAGTTTGAAATCCCGTGGTAGGCACTGGAGGTTTCTCGCCTCCCTCCTGTCCCTTTGAACCTTGTACATGACTCATCTTGAAAGGCTCTTCTTGGTAATGGCTCAATTTCGTGGGGAAATACGTGGAATTGCTCTCCGGTGGCTGCTCGATCTTTGCAATTTGGCGTCGGAAATGTAGCTTTTCGAAAAGGCCAATGCGATACGATGCTTTGCGATGCTCTGCAACTTTGGAGAACATCTTCGCAGTCCAGATAGCATGTATCTATACTTCCCTTCTCAAAGAGCTTGATTCACAAATTCTATGCATCAAAGCCATGATTCACCTATGTCTGCGAAGAATTGACAATCACAGAGTCAAGAAAGAAGTTTGCAAAATTTGTGAATGGAATCATAGACAGCCAGAAATGTCTCTTTCATTAGCTGCTATTGTGAAAGAGAGTACTGCTGTCTCTGTGATGATGTACAGGTCATCGTATTTGCTATTTTATTTGCGATGTCTTTGAATTTTCTTTTGTTGTCATTTTAGCAAATTCAATGGGAATATTCTCTCTAACCTTGCCACCTCAATGCTATTCATTGTGTATGGTATTTCATTTTCACCTATGAAGAAGCCCAGTCCAAAATGACTAATACTTATACATGTTGACATTTCAAAGTGAATGCTGTCATGATTTTATTGTGAATTCACGATGAAGATTATCCCGGGCTATTATCTAGACCAATTCTACTGTTTACCATTACATTGTTCAATCTAAGTACAGTAAGAACAAACATAGAATTGAATACACGCAGTATGATAACATCTCAATATAAGTGAAAATTGAAAATCTTTGAGACTAAAGACAGTGAATTCTGCCATTATTTAAGTGCTACACAAGCCACCATCAGTGTGAAGAAAAGAAATAAATGTCTTAAAGTTATTTATCCTAGCAGACTTACAGGATAAGTGGACTAAAAACCCTAGTTCCCTCTTCCCCTACTCTCATGCCCTCTTAACGCCCACTTCATTCCCTTCATTTTTTCCAACACCTGAAATAAAAGCATAATTAAAAGTTCAAAGATCCCTAAATTGACAATGAATGTCTTTGAATTCTAGCTTTCAGTCCTCATATCACTGGGTACAAGGTCAAAGTCCCCAACTATATGCCACTAGGACACCATCAAACGGTTACTTTACTTATGATTTGAGACAGAACTTCTGGTGTTGAAGACATGCTTCTAGTCTAAGCCAAAAAGCTCCTGTGGTAGCGAAATCTATGCCGGTTGGATATGCTCATATCCGATCCGCAATACAAAGCTCACTTGCAACTGTCGAAGCGAAAACAATTTGCTTGTGGTAAAGAAAACATATTGAAATAGAGGACAGAGAGATTTGGAGTGGAAATCAGCCATGCAGTAGGGGGAAGATAATTGGATAGTTGTTTCATGTGATTTCTTTTAGATTCTGTTTAGCAATTTAATTTCAGTTTTCAATTCCAGGAATTGGCTCTGAAATTGAGATTTGCCAAAGGGTGGTTCTAATTCCAAAGCTAATTCCATTCACTTAGAATTGAGAGTATAATTACTACACAAATTTGTAATTCCATCAATTGCATTTACCCTAACTCCACCCCGCGATACTGCATTGACGCCTATTCACTCTATTCAAAGTTGTCTAATCTTATAATATATGTTCATAGAACCATTAGAATGGTTACAAAATATAGTACAAATAGCCTTATATGCAAATACAAACACCAAATAATATTACAACTATTACGCGTAAATCCTATCACGCGTATACCACGTACGCACCTACTATTAGCTTATTAGTTTGAGGTTACTTATACCATAACTATCCTATATAACGCGCATAGACCTATAATATTTGAAGCTATTCCCACAACTACAATCACCACCATAACCACTACTAGTACTTTTATTGCGTACTATTCTATTGACTGTTTTAGGCTCTTCCTACTATCGTACAGCGTAATGTATGCGAATACTAAGTATAGAGATGCATATACGCGCCTCAAGACGCCCCTTAAAAGTGTATCAAATAATGCCGTACAGGGATAAAAGTGGCTTCCTGGAAGTACGAGTAGGTTGCCAAATCGTTTTTGTTTTGGAAGTGAATTCCATTAAATTCCACTAGTAAGTGAACCAATTCCATCCACTGGAATTGGGGTGGAACTGGATTGGAATTGAGAGTGGAGTACACTTTCCTAGCGGAGAAAGCTAGAGCTTTACAGACAGTTTATCGCATAACGCTCAGTCGCACCCTTCGCTCAAGAACCCGCCTTTCCCAAGTTCAACACGCCACAACCAACTTAAACATTACTCAAGGCCATTCCGGGGATTCTACATGTCGTTCGTCCCCGGGATCCCTTCCAGCCAGGATGTCATAAGCAGCATGGCCATCGCGTAATCTATACAAAGCCCCCGAATCCAGCATAATATCACCCCCTCCGCCACGTAGATCTCAAGACCCCTATTTTCCCCCGCAGCGACCTCCTCCCGTGCTTCAGCTCATCTCAAAAATCATCCCCGACTCAATATCTAAGATGTTAATTTTTATTCCCCATCCTCACTCAACCTCAACCAACTTCTGTCTGGTGACAGTGGTCCCCGCTCGTTCTCGTCCCCCCACTTCTCCATATCGAACTTCCTCCATCGAAATCGATCTTCAACAACCAAGTTCGCCCGACTATATTTACACGGGGGAGCCTCGCGGGGTTCCGGCTTGCGTTTTGGAATTGATGGGTCCAATTGCTTAGGAGTGTCGGTAGCGAGAGTTGTACCGTTCGTGGATCGTGGAGGCGCCGAAGCTGGGTCGTCAGTTTCGGATTTGAGCTTTGTAAGACAAGTTCCCATGTCTTGTATAGCCTTATGAGGAAGTGTATTTGAGGTATAGAAGCTGTGTGCAGGTTTGCTTTCGTGGCGAAAATCGAAGATGGAGAAGATTTCTGGGGGAATTCCCCAACGTGATATGTTGTTGCTTGTTGCAAGCCACCAACGACTACAATTTTTACATTAGAGTGCAGATCGTGCTACCGTACAACCCGTTCCGTGAAGTCAATCGATAGCCCTGCCGCTTTGGCATTTCAGACGCCGTCTAGCTTCCCCGCTTCTGGGAATTTTCTGGAATGTCACGAACACTCGCGCAGAGGGGGGCCTGCGCAGAAAGCCAATTGTTGGCGCGGCCTTCGCCGTTCCATAGCCTCAAAACTAAGAAAAGAGAGTTCCGGCTGGTGCCGTACATTTCGACATCGTGGTGTTTGAGACGATATAAAAATAAGTCTGCTGATAGTTGCATAGAGGAGTATCTATCGCTGAAAAGATGATTGCCACTATCCGAATGCAAGGGAGGAGGTTCGATGCTCGCCCAGGCAAATACAGTACCGAAAGTACCTAGGCTCATCCAGCGTCTCGTTGCTGCAAGATCCGCTTTGAAAGCTGTACTGTACCACTAGCCACAAACGATCTGAAACATGTCGACGCTTAAATAACAATTAATTTGAGAAAGTCGAAAGGCGCCGGCGACGACCTCTCTGTTATCAAGCGTCCGGAGCCATCAGCAACTCGAGCATCGAGGAGAAAGATACGCAAGGTCATCAACACCCCGAATTCCAGGACAAGCGCAACGCTGAAGACAAGTCCTTGCATAGCTGAGAAACCAGCAAAAACCCTGCGGGTTCCAGAAAGATAAGCACGTGCAAAGATAAAGATGGAAGATCTTCTGAATTGCGGGCCGGTAATAACCCACCCTTATGAGGGCATTGATCGATGGCGATTGAGTTCATCGGAAAATTTAGTCGACCTACGCCCCAAACGGCGATTTCGCCTTGACCAATCATTTTCCTGCGGTAAGGCAGCTTTTGTACGGTGCAGTGCTTCGATATAGAGACAGGCGAGTGAAAAATAAACATGGCAAGCATGGTTAAGCATGTTTATGCTCATGAGTGAGGCTCCGTACGTATTATCACTTCGCATCGAACATCCCATATTGATTTTGTGACGGCGTTATGGACCTTGTCGCCCAGATTTTTGTCAGTTTCAAGGAAGGTCGAAAGCTCACTCCCACGTAAAGGCGCCACTTGATGAAAACGTGGTTACGAGAGACATGTCAAAACTAGGCGCGCTGAACTAGGTCAGTGTCAGCTACGGAGTCCTTAATTTCATAGTGAAGGTAGAAACAGGTTTTTGGAAAGTTGAGATATCCCATTGGAATTCACGATTCAAGACGACATGCACCTACAGATAAACACCAACAGCTCAAGGTAAAAAGGGTCGTTTGTTGAAGGGGAGATCCCAGAACTGGAGGCTCAAAAGCGATGTGGTGGGTTGGAATTGTGGGTGTCGCATGACGTTTGGGAAGGATTTCGTTTGGGAAGTGTCAAGTTTATCAAGAGGCCAAGCGAGCTGCGGTCAGGGGTCGGCAGCATAAGTCAGCCCCAGCCTCGATGAAACTCGCTAAGCTCACTGCGCTCCAACTCGGGCAAGCCAATCAGCGTGCTGTCTCCGAATTTCTCTCTCCAAAGTGGTGGATCCGGTCTGCAGCGATGCCGTCTTGGTGAGGCGGAGCGTGCATTCTCAGCAGGGCCTCGGTGAGGATTTCTGCGCCTCCCCAACTCCCCACCAACACCGGTCAAAACAAGCATCTATTTTGATTTGCCAAGTAAACGTTTTTCTGACCGAATAAGCCGTCGGTGAGATTTTATAAGAGTAGGTCAGATTCCAATAATCCCCCATCATTCCTGCACATCATCTTCTTCACACCATCACCTCAACCAAAAACTTCCGAGTTACACAACCGCCCCCAAACTCAATTCCAACCAACATTAATATAAATTCCTCCACCCACAACACAATGAACGCCGCCATTTTTGACGAAAAGAAAGATTACGAACAGAGACGTAGTCGCAGAAGTCGTGCAACCTCAAACGCATCGACATCCTCATCATACTCTTCATACTCCGAGAAATCGGCAGATTACAGCAATGACAGTGTATCACCACCATATACTTCAAACCACTACACATACTTCGAGGAACCTGAGGTTCTTCCATCCACCACCAACAACTCCCGAAAAGTGCGCTTCCTCGTACAGAAACCATCACCAGAACTTCCTATCACCATGGCAGGACATAAAGTGTACCCAGTACATGGCGACGATGAGTCGCGGAAACGCAGCAACAGTAGCGAAGGAGATTCTGCATGGTGGGCACAACGGAGGTTCCAGATGGAGGCGGAGCGAAAGTCGGGGAATTCTTCGAAGGAGACATATTATGATGCAGCGGGTGAAAATGTCCGGCGCCTCTGAGTGAAATTCCAAGGATAGCTCGTTGGTTTTGGTCGTGGTTTGGCGAGGTCTCTTGCGACCTGACACCTCAAAATTCCTGTCTTTCGAGGAAAAGAAGAAGGAGAAGCAGCTTTCTATTTAGAGAAAGAAGGAGCTGGAACTACGAGTGCCCACCATGCATCTGCGGGCGACAGAAAGCAAATCGCACGGATAACGATACGAAGACAACGAGAGGGATGGTGTTTGGAGTGTATACTTTGACAGTTTTGCGTATTGCGGCGTTTGGAATTGCGGGAGCATGACATGGCGACTTATATCTCGAGGAGAATCGGGCTCACGCCTTTTGGAGTTTTGCAAGATTTTTGTTTTTTTTGTTTAAACCAAGGGCGTTTTGAGCCAGGGTGCTGGATCTTGGATCTCGCGGGATAGAGTCTTTGTACAAACATGTACCACCAAGCAGGAAACCAAATACGACAATATCAATTATCTGAATCTCTCATCGATGTTTGTTTTACGTGAAATGAACTATACTACAGGGAAATCTCAAGTCAACTGGGTGTGGTTTTCGATGTAAGCCGTCGAGGAGCAAGGAGGGGGGCCATTACGTAGCGTTGGTGCTATCGGTATTGTCAAGGAAGGTGAGTTAAACATTGGTGACCCGCCAACAATTTCCCCGAGCTCCTGGGCGAGTAAGTTGTAGCCGACTTCACTGATTAGTACAAGAGTTCTGAAGCGTTCATTTCCGATGGGACAGTTTCGTAATTGCAAAGTTCCAAGGATCTCAAAACTTAGTCGTTGAAGAAGGATGGTGGCCCCTGTTAAAGTAATCTGCTAAACCTCTAATCTCACCCTCTCTGTACTTATTAATTAATAGCTCTCCCACCCCTCTTAAAGGGGTATGCAATGCAATTACAGTATCAATCAATCCACTCCATACTTCAATAGCCCCCGGTGTCCCAAGCGACAAGGTATCCTTATATTCTACCCCTGGTTTTCCAAACCCCGCATCTTTTAAATCTTCAGTGTTCCCCAAAGTCTACCAAGAAAAACAGGAGAGAAGCAAAGCCAGGTCAATTTATTTGACGCCAAGAGATATTTTTAAAGTAGCATGGATGAATTGCAATGCCTACGTGGACTCTCTCCTCTAGGCCAGAGGAATATATCATTTTCATCTATTACATGCAAATCATACACTATACTTTCATGAGCTTTATTTTCATGAACTACTTATAAACACTCGACGTAACTTTACGAGAAGAGTTTACCTGGAAAACAAAATGGTCCTTGTTTTAATTTGATAGTTGACGTAATGCCAGCCTAATACCGGTAGTGCTCGTTAGGACTGAGTGGCAATGAATTGATTTCCGGAAGCAAGAACACAAGAAATTAGACGAACGCCAATCTTGCCATACAGAGAATCACATAATCTAGTTGCACTGTATATGAAAGAGTTGCACATCAGCCCCCAGAGAGTAGTTCAATGTGTTCGAAACTAGTGTTACGTCCATTATTCCCGTTGTCAAATGAGGTCTTAAACATCAAGTGAATATGAACGGATGCCAAAGTCCTTGGTATACCAGAATATCTCCAAGACGCTCCCCCTATTTCAGTCGCTAGATAGAAATGAAGGAAGACCACCCCAAAAATGTCAGGATATTTATGTTCAAACACAAATAAAAACACTTCACCCCATTTGTCCCTTCCCACCATCTCCAATTAAGTCCCCTCCACCATGACCTATCCAACCATAAATATCTCGAAAACGAATTTCGAAGAAGATATAATCCCGGGAATAAATACCCTTCGAGACCTTCCACGGAACTGAATAAAAGAAAACGAAGCTCGAGAAGAGGCAAGATTTGGGAAGATTTCGATAAAAAGTAAGTCTCGGATATGAAGAGGTATGGAGAGAAAATGCCACAACAAGGAAACTCTTAGTAATAAATATCTTGAAACTTAATATTGGCAAGCCAACACAACGTTACGATGTAATAAAACAACTTCAACGTTCAAATTCCCAGAGAGTAAAGTACACCAAACATGCCAGAAACTGACGGCAGGTGCAAAAACCTCGACACGCGATCCCTCGGTTGCGATTTCTTGGACTGGATAGGCAGCTTCAAGCTAGGTAAATTTCGAAAAGCCGCGATGACTTCCGAGCATCTCCGCCAAATACTTTAGTGACTCAATGGAGATTCGCTGGGATGACTGACGTAGTCTGTATATCTGCTAGGCTTCTGCACCATGAGCGATAATTATTTTAATATCGGTATTCGACCCCGATAACGTGCCCAAGAGCTACATATATATACTATGAGTATCAACTATTCACCTCCTCTGCCGACCCACCCATCCACACAACCTCCCCATCTCCCTCCCAAATACACATAGACACCCAACCTTCCCCAAAAACTCTCCCCAGAATTCACCCAAACAAAAAGGAGAAAAAAACAAAACAAACACCAAACAGCCGGACCATGCATGACGTGCATGAAGTGTGGTCTATGCACCCCCGCAGACTGCACGAAAGCAATGACCACGAGCGAAGCTTGGACTCGAACCCTCGAGGGCGTGGAGATATTATGGAGCCCATGCAACTGGACACGAACTAGCTGTTCTGGTTATCAGCTCCCGATTTTAGGAAAACCGAATATTTGTAATCGTCAGATTCTCATACTGTAGTGAAAGGAAGATGACACGAAAGGAGAAAATCCGATTTGGTACCAGAGCAATTCAGAAAAGGCCTACTTCGGACACTCCCATTCCTTCCCAGCCACCTCCACTTGGAAATCTCAACACATTTTCACCACCACAATGCAAAGCGCAAAGATCTTAATTATACTCATTGTATTGATATTTCTCGGTGGTCCCTCCAAGTTTTATCTAGGATGCTGTCACGAACGCCAACTAACTGTACATATTCAAACACCCATCCCAATGCCGTACCAACCCAATGCAGCTACCGTATGCAAACGTTTATTAGAAAGTTCCCGTCCCATATGCACCTATGCATGCTTTAACATATAACGCCAACGCTGAACCTGATTCACTGTCCGTGATGCATAATTTCGTGACTGATACCGCCATATTGACAATGTCTTTCTCCATCCCAGCTTCTACAAATTCGTCAAACTCATCCCGTAAGTGCATGGCTTGCCCCCATAACCGCCATACCAATGAAGGCAAATGCAGTACACCACTCCCGATTATGCGACAGACTGAGACTCTCCGAGAAAAGCATGAGTGCAACGCTCGTCATGATGCCAGCTGTCATGGCGAATAGAACCCCGTAAGCTCTTTCTCCAGGAGTATAGTGTTCCGGCATGCCATTAATCCAAATAGCGGCACATGCTGCACCCGCAGGCTGACTGATACCTCCAAGTAATGAGGCAATACCTATGGCCTTCCAACGAGACTTCATGGCAAGATATAGCGGAAGAGCCATGATGAAACCTTCGGAAATGTTGTGAACGAACAGAGCCATGAAGACCGACCATCCCAGAGATGGGTTGGCATGATTGGTAGCATACGTAATAAACCCCTCGGGGCCTTTGTGCAAGAAGATAGCGATGGTCGTTTGGAAGCCAATGTTGAGAAATGCATTGTTTGCAACGTGGTGATGATGTGGACCTTCCGATAACATACTTTCAGCCATTATATCATGAGCTTCTAATTCAGAGACGCTCCCAACTTCCGATTCAAGAGCCATTCCACGATCACGAGATTGAGCACGGGACACAGTAATAGATGCGCCTGTCGCTGTCCTTGGCCGGCTGCGGGAGCGGTTCGAGTCGATGGTCTGAGAGCTATACATGTCTTCGTGGGGGTTATTTATTTCGTCGTAATCGATAAAGGTACCTGTAGCAGTTCTAAGCATTGTTGGTCGACGCGATTTATTTGAATCAACATGTTTGAAGCACTCTTGACCACAAGGGTCAGTGTATCCATAACATTGAATCTGGTTACAGTTGGGATAATCTTTGAGAAATGCCGTTATACGTTCTTTTTGAACCTGAACCATCGAGGGTCTCCTCTTAGATGCATCAGTTTGTCGTCGAAAACTTGCTGCGCCATCACTACCAATCACAGAAGATAGAGTCCTTTTTAGAGTTTTTCCGTGTCCATGTGGCTCTGGAGCTGTCAATAGAGGGGTCGATTCTGAAGTCGGTCCATTTTCTTCTGGTATTGTAAGATTATGAGTGCTGTGGCTCTGGCTCTGGCTCTGGGCAAACAGACTGGGGTAGGGGTGATCGTGGCCGTGGGAGGCGTGGGAGCCGTGGTCGTGGGTATGGTCATGGTCGCGTAATTGATTTTCAGAATCCATCTCATGGCTGTGATCACAGTCCACCACATGTGACGGCATGTGAGCGTGGACGAATCTGGATACCGCCTGTATCCCAACATAGCCACATATAAAGCTAAGAACGAGAATCCACGATGCTTCACTCGAGGTAAATCCGCCTTTCATCAGGTATGTTTTGGAGGATGGGAGGATGCTGTACAGGGCCGAGAATAACTATTGTAGATCGATTAGCAGCTGACGGCATTGATGAGTGGAATGGAGCTTACCATCACCCCAAAGCTCAAGCTCAAGGACGAGGCCTGGAAGGTCGTGCTATCTTGGATACGGAAATCCTTCTTGTCAGGGAAGCATCGAATGATCAGGTCAACGCAGATGATACTCGACCCGAGGACGCAAGCTAGAAGAGAATAGGCCAGGTCAGCAATCGAGTCCCAAGGCCAATTCCATAATTGATCTGCTCACCAATCGCGCTGACAAGGCACATTATCCAGCCCCGGACATCATTGTCAAGACCATCCGCCATGGTCGCAGCCATGGTCGCCACACCGCCGCAGAATATATCTCGGGTTGTTGTTGTTGCCCCCTTTCTTTGTCGCTTTGCTCGGCTGGTTATAGGAGGTCTGTCGGAGGAAGTTGGGAGTCGGGAGCGTCGTAGATCGGGAGGTATCCAAAGCAACCGATCTCAAGAGCTTCTTCGGGGCTGTAGGGAGCAGGAAGCTTTGTAGAGAGAGAAAAGCAAGAGAGAAGCGAAAGCACGAAATCGTGGTCAGCGAAACAATTTAAGGGGAGAGGGGTGAGGGGTGAATGGTGTCGGGCGTGGAGAGGAAGAAGAGGGGAGCAAGGGAGGTTGAAAACGAGGCTTTTCAAGGCCCGTTGAGGATGTCGCGAGTGTGAAGGTGCAGGTCTCGCCCGCCACCATTCAGGTGGGTATCCATCAAGGTATGCTCCACTTTAAACCCGCCGTGATAGAATGGAAAGTACCCTGGCCACGTGCTTGACGCCCCCCGGTGAGGCGCTACCCAGTCGGGGTAAGGCTGTCCGTAATCAGTCCCAGTGATTGGTGAACGACTACTAAAAGTACCTAGGTAGTCTTGTGGGTCCTGAGCTACATAAAGCGGTCAGAGAATGGTACTTGGGCAATAACATTGTGCGTAGAAAATGGATCTGTGACTCAAAGGGGGGTTGAAAGAGATCTTATTCAAAATTTAGGAGGTTTGTAGAGCGTGCACAAAGTGAATTGAAGTCTGTCGCCCTGATCAGCACGATCAACACTGACATTAAGAATTGTAGGGATCGGGTTGCATCCTGCCCGAGATTCTAGCGCCGCTTTCGGCGGCTGTCTCGGGAACGCCTGCCAACTTGCCAAGACCGCCAGCAATCACAGATTGTCAGTTTCCCGCTAGGACAAAGTTCTCCTTTGGTGGTGACTACCCATTGCGCTGCTGCCGCCGACTTACACGGAAACACCAATCTCTATCAAATACCGGCATAAAGAGACACAAGGGGCCAACTGTTTGCATTGACAATGGCCGCGCTGAGCTCCAGTGAGCAGCTGCCAACGGCATCTTCAGTATGTAGCTGTTGGGACACCTCGAGTCATTCAATAATCCCCTGCTGATATTACGGATATTACACCTGCTTCCTTGAGCTGTGGCATCGCTGAGCTTCTTTTGCGTCTTGATAACGCAGGTAGAGTCTCGCCCGAGGAGACTTCCCCTTGAATCTTCAATTCTCTACACCTTTGAATTTGACAAGAATTTTTTGCTCTTCATCTTTGACTGGTGTGACCAGCGGTACTGTTCACTCTGGAGTTATTGCGCGTGTTTGTTTGATTATCTGTGGCACTAGCCACGAGCTCTATTCGCGCATACAGTCTTCCACTTGGTGAGGGAAAGCTCCTGGGTGGTCAGGAAGCTCATCAAGTTGCGTTAAATAAACCGCATTTGTGAAGCTGAAAAGTTGTGGAACCCCGAGTAGAAAAGGGTCCTATATAAGATACAAAATGACCGTAGCAGAAAGGGGATTGAAGCTGAGATATGTATGGCTAGAGATTCCAATGCTGTAGTATCGCAGGGAAGTCTCTCATATTATGGATTGGATTACGGACAGTGGCACGCCACAAAATTCAAAGCTGAAAATGCGCCTGTATCAAAACACGATATCATACAAAGTAGGAGAGCGTTTAGCTTGTTATGCGGAGTACTATCTTCTAGGACTCCCTGCAGATCCCTTCTTCCTGCGTTTTATTTATCTCTAAGAAGGCGTTGCTCTCCTTCTCTCTCTACATAACAAGAGCCCATATAGTGAGATGAATTCATGCAGTTGACAAGTCTCCGATTTCTGAAGTCCGACAACCAGCTTCCGGCTTCTCATGCTGCCCTGCTATTATCCCAGAACTTCCTTAAGTCTTTTCAAGACCATATCTTTCTGCTTCTCACTAGAGACCGGCAGGACTACGACAAGAGAACCAGGCCCTCTCAAGATCCGTCCTCTCTTTTCCTCGATATCTAGTCATACGTTAGCCCTTAACCTATTCCCTGCTGCGCTTTTCTCTTCAACGTACTTCGTTCCCGTGAAGTCTTCAAAGCCTCATATACCTCCCCACGCGCCGCATGTAACCACTCCTCGTCCCAATCCAAAAGCTCCGAATCCTTCTGAAATCTGGACAGATATTCCTGCAGCCTTTCCGCGACGCTTGCTCTAGCAGAGCCATGGATACCTCGTGTCGTCTCGATACTTTTCAGCGCGCCTTTACCCGCAATATTAGTCCACAGCTTTGCGATTCTGAGGAGCTGGCTCATCATTCCAGAGTCCATAGTCGCTCCCGGCAGGATAAACTCTGATGTCTGATCTAGGATGTCGTAAAGCGAGATCTCCGCGTAGCTTGCTGGCCCTTTTCCGTGGAGAGCTGCGTGTTTGGTGAGTGCATTCGCGTTTGCTTTGAACTCTTCGTCTGTAGTGGCGGCGTGGAGGTAGTCGGCTGCGATTTTGACCTCTTCTGTGGTTCTCATTTTGCCTACTCCAGGTACAGTTGAAGCTGCAGGACGTTCGACTATGATGGTTTGAGACGCGTTGATATTCGCATCGATATCGTCATGGGACTCGCTTTCGTCGTCGCTCGAAATAGTGATCACTGCGACTTGATTAGCTCCATCGCATCAGTTTGGGATGAAGAAATGGCCCCTTACCCTCAAATTCCTCGTTAGAATCATCGTCGCGCTTTTCGTCATGGTTGAGGGTATCTGCAAACGCGTCAACTTCGATTTCCTGCTTCGTATGTATGGTTGTCTTACCTTCATCGCTTTCGCTTTGCGGCGCCATCGCCTTCTCTAATACGCAAGCGATTTCCTCCATCGCGTCCATTGTTGTATGTTGTGGAAATTTGAGGGTGTAAGGGCGTTGTGCTGTGTTGGGAGTGGTAGTGGTTGATGGTTGCTGCAGTGAAAATATGGTAGTCAGGTGGAGACCGACAAACTGGCAGTCAGGCCAGTGTAGCAATCTTGCAGAATTCCCTCTGAATCTGCTAGTTTCTTATCTTCTGTAGACAACTTATTGTGTTGCTGTTACCGCTCTTTGCCGGCTGTTGCGATGACAGCCGCAAAGGTGAAGACCAATGAATATAATATTGATGGCACCTTTGTTTTTTGCACACGAGAGTTTAGATGATGCAATTTCACCTTTCAAATTCTGAAATAAGAATTTCAATCCATTTGTTCGTTTTTGTTAATGCTGAAGTAGGTCATTGAGGGTGATAGGTCGGATCTGGGTGGCTTGGTTATGGTTTGGCCCCTGAGAATTACCCAAGACTGACTTTCAGGAGAACGTCTTGTATTCATATCTGGGCATAGCTTTTCTTCCATGAACACCTTTCATTTGCATTCTTGTTCTCTACAACCCCTTCTCATATATCACAGATTATGATAAGTCCGCTGGACGAGAATAACTATGCTTTCAAACTTCAGGTGAATTTTTGCCTTTCTAATCACATGATTTCCAAAAACAAGAGCAATTCTTCATGTCTAAGCATCTTACATTATAATGGTTGTTCTTCATCATTACCTTTCTCATTCTTGAATGATTTGAAAGTATAAAAGAAGATAACAAACACACCTTCAGTGGGGACTGAGACAGATTTGAAAGTATATTGGACAATATCCCAAATGACAGCCAAATTCCAAGAAAAGTACAAAAACTAACAACCTGTTAAAAGATTTTATTCACTTGCAAGATATTGAGGGGGATTTTGCTTTAGTACTGGCTATTAATAAGGCCTGGTGGTGGAGACTGAGAGCGTACAATGCATGTATTTGAATGTGTGCTTTACCTTTTCAGTAGTACTGTACTCTGGGAAAGATGCGGCCATGTCAAATGCCTCCAAAGGTAAATGCGCTGTAAAAAGAAAACTCAAGCAGCTCGTTGTATTTAGGTACCAGCACCGCCAGTTTCATACATACCTATGGAGAACATCCCTGTCTCGTCTACAATCTATTATACGCACAAATGAATCAAGATAATTTCATACAAGAATCTTTAGTGATAGCCTGATAAACCCCATGTAATGCCCATCTCTCTGAAAATCCTTCATCCACCTCAAAGCAGTGGAACCTGCGGAGGGCTTTCCGACCGTCCAGGCAGCTCGCTTATGTCGTAATACGGCTCTACTTCTGTGGGTAGGAGAAGAAGTGACATTGGCTCGATACCCGGCCCTCCCAATGTCTTGCTGAATACTATTCCATCCCTATTTTTAGCAGCATATCCATACATTATAGCAGCCAGAAGCGCTGGAATAGCAGCCAGCGTGAAGTGAGGGAGGGTCATCGTCATCTGCTCGAATTGCTCGATTGGGGTGAATACTGTTGTGGGGCCAATCCAGAAGATAATGACGAAAGTGAACGTGAGGTGAAATCCCCAGGGGTTGCCGAATGTTCCGTTTTTATACATTACCCCTATACCCGTGAAGGTAGGCATTAAAATCATGAGATGAAAAACGAACTGCGGAAAGGCGAGTTTGAAAGTGAGGGGACGCCCGATTATGAAGGTGATGCCGTGTATTACGGGCAGTGCTAGCCACCACATCACCCCTGCCAAGGATAATTGGTGGCTGTATCTGGAATGGTATGGCATGATTATAGCGGCAGGCGCTATGGGGAACAATCTGATAACAAGAAAGACAATTAGAAATGCAAATCCAGTAGTAAATTTTCTTGGGGTGAGGTACCGAGCCGAAGTGGCAAACTTACATGATGTTCAGCATTTTCGTCACAATCCAAACTCCACTCGGACGAAAGACGCCACCATATCGTCTCAAACTTGAGATTGTCGTTATAGAGCATTGTATTTCTGTTATTATACAGATGATGAGGGCTAATAATGATGACCTGGAGCTTATGAGCACAGATTTCTAGGTAACTTCAGGAATAACGCATAGAGACCCACCACTGAGCATAGACAGCTGATTTGAATCAGCAAATATTTCATCTGTGGTGAGTTCCATGATGTGAACTTACTCAAGTTATTTAACCTTATATCGTGCTTGATATTCTCGAAGAGCCCCATTTTGGACTGTCACCAATAGTCTCGTGAAGGCGTGTGATGGTAATATTATCGTGCGCCTCGTCAAGCAAGAACAGCTTTTAGCTTCCGTTTCTGTTTTCTTTCGTCTTTGGACATGCGCGGTTGAGCGACATGTTGTGGTCAAAGTAAGGATGGCAAGTTTTTATTCAGGGACTCGGCTGCGTGCGTGGCAAGTCTCAGCTGCACTGCTCCTGCATGAGATGAGCCACACAAAGGTTACACAGGATATAATATACGCTTGAGCTTAAGAACAGCCACAAAAACACCGTTCGACCTCCCTCTTTTCTTCTGCAGCCTTTTGCCATCCTATTCGAGACCAACTATGAACTCAACATACCAAGAGCTTCAAAGTCGCTCAATTAGGCTTCTATCCATCAAACCGGCATTCCCGTCGGAAAGCATCGAGTGTACACTTGCAACAATAACCGACGTTGAAGAGTCACCTGCATACGAGGCTATCTCGTACGTATGGGGTCAAGAATTGGCATCGGAGCCAATACTTGTGAACGGGGAGGTCGCAAATGTCACGCAGAATCTCTATGATGCTCTGAAGCACATGCGGCAGTTCCCTGCCTGGGAGTCTGTTGTGCCTTGGCCTTCATCTCATCCCCTACATTCTTGTCGCAATGTCTGGGGTGAGTTTGCAAGGAATCGGAATGAGGAGAGGGTTAACAAGAGTGCATTTTATGCCTGGGTGTGGATCGATGCTCTTTGCATCAACCAGACCGATGTTGCGGAACGAGCAAGCCAAGTCAAGATGATGAGAATGATCTACCAGCAGGCTACAAGGGTCAAGATCTGGCTTGGTACTCCGGATCCTCACCTATCCCGAGTCCAAGATCTATCACATATCGGAAGATATGGAGGCATGCCGGTGGTGCTGTCTTTTGTTGCGCAAGCGTTGAAGAATGCAAAGACAGGTTCTAATCGCTTGGTATCAATCAGACCTGTTGAGGACACTGTGCACCGCAACATGGCGTACGGGTTTCCTGTTCCATCAGCACCAGAATGGAAAACATTGCGTGCCTTCTTCTCCAACCCCTGGTTTCGACGAGTTTGGGTAAGTTGCCTTTTTCTTTATTATGTAGGATGGGGAAAAAACTTTGGATTGAAGCAGTGGATGATCATGAGCCCGCCCTTGGTGCAAATCAATACTTACATGCCAACAGGTCGTTCAAGAAGCCGTACTTGCACAAGAAGCTCTTGCAATTTTTGGAGACTGGGAAATGCAATGGTCAGCATTAGGAGAATCGGCTCTCTGGTTCCAAGCCAAGGGATATGCCTTACCACCAGTTATGAAATACCAATTACGCCAGCCGGAGGACTTCTTACCCATTGCTTCTGCGGCCTCAACTTTCAGCATGTCCATGGCTCCAGGACACAAGATCCCCCTTTTAGACCTACTCAAGAACTTTAGGACCAGACATGCCACTCAGCCCGTTGATAAAGTCTATGCAGCTCTTGGATTGGCAGATGAAACCTCGCGACAGTCCGATTTATCTCTGCATTCTTTGATAGAGCCAGATTATACTGAGTCGGTAAAAAACGTATATCGGAACGTAGCGAAATTCCTGATCATCGAGAATGGTAATCTTCTTATTTTATCTCACGCCGGGGGCACGCAGCCGCAGAAACAACCAGATTGGCCGTCGTGGGTTCCTAATTGGTGCTGCGAAGATGCCCCCAAGGAGCTTTCAACTTCGCATACAGCCAGTATATATAATGCCAGTGGAAATGAGAGTTTGACAGTTGGCATTTCCGACCACGAGGATAATCTAGCACTTCAAGGAGTGAAAGTGGATGTTGTAAAAGCTTATGGTGACAAACTCACCACTTATGGATTCGGCTACAAGACCAACCAAGAGGAGCGACACTTCGTAGTAGCAGCGTGGAAACTCCTTAACTCCCTCGACAGAGGCTCAGGAGACGATTCCTTTGAGTCAATTGTCACTACTCTGACAGCAGGACTAACAGAAAAATCCGAGCCCATAAGTTCGCAACCAAGGTTTCTCCTCGATGCAAAAAGCTGGTTCCAACGACATCTAGGCAAGCAAATACCTACTCCCTCCCTGCGACACCTATATAAATCCTGGCTCGCAAATACAACGGAGGAAGAGCATTTTCATCAAGCATATGTCCAGGCATGTATGGACAGGAGATTCTTTGTCACGCAAGATAATCGAATGGGAATAGGTCCGGAAACGATGAAGAATGGCGATATGATTGTGGTACTATTTGGCGGAAGGGTTCCGTATATGATTAGGAAGGTTGGAAGGAGATGGAAATTCATTGGTGAGTGTTATGTAAATGGCCTTATGGAGGGTGGGGCTGTTGACAAAGGGAGGAAGAGTGGAGAGCAGCCGCAGGTGTTTGAGTTGTATTGATCTGTACGTAAACAGATTAGGGTATTTACTTTAGCAACGGGTTTTCGGTTCCTTGCTACTTGGTATTCTCACTGAGCTAGGATTCTATCTCATGTCTTTCGGGGCTAATCCCTTTTTTAGTAGAATCGATTTATATCTAATCGAGAGTAGTTTTTTGATTCTAACAGTGGCAACAGATTTGGGTTCGAAATATTCCTACGTACATGCTTTTACTGCATGCCTTCTTAAGTAACGGTTGTCATTCATGACTTAAATCTCCAAAATTTAACCCTCACCAATCGCGTAGCAATTTGACATGCTACGTTTCGGAACCGGCTAGTCACTTTCCCGTTTGGATATTGTCCACCCAACCACATGCATCCCCGCAAATGAAAGGAATCCTTATACGAGCGTATCCCTCGTAAATCTGGTTCCAGAGATGGTCACTGGTGAAAAATGACTGGAAGCCACGGACCCATCCCTCGGCAGGGCTTAAGTGCTCACTGCTCAATATCTACCGTGGCCAGTGGGAGCCGGCGCTGGATAATTTACAATTATCAGTGTACGACGTCAAAGATCGTAAAATAATGCAAATACTTTCCTTTCGGAAAGACATCGGCCGAATTGACCGTGCGAACACACCCTGTAAAACTGGGCAGGTGAGGGATTTCCAGCAAACGGAATCGCTAGAATCCAAAGACTTGGACTGAGCTCTCTAGAGCTCATGAAGCCTTTGAGAAAAAGGTTAACGGCCCAATAGAACCCCTACAGAGCCAGTTTTTAGGGGGTTGTGCCCTGTAAATTCAGCCAATATGGTGAGTTACTACAATAATCGTGTAGATATCATACGTTACGTCGGGGATGAGATAATTCGGGGATGAAATAAGTCGGGGGTGAGCCTCCGGGCCCAAGAAAGTGGCTGACATTGCTGGGGAAGGAGGGGAGAGTACCTGTACGTAACTCGGTCACGGTACTGCACAACCACGAGTATATATCTCTACACCGTGAAGGCTTCTGGATGAAAAGTATCCTCACTCCAACCTGAACCTCCAAACTCGAATCATATATTTCAAATTCACCTTCGACGTAAAGGGGTAGCTATGGTGTCTTCTACTTTTCTTCTCGCCTTCGGAGCCACTGCGGCCTTCGCACAGCAGTTAAGTTTCACCGGCACTTGGACACATGGCCCAGGTAAACAATCCTTCCACCTCGAAACATACTTCGACCAATGGCTAACGGAATATTGAAGAGTGTACCGCCGTTCAATTATATTCTGAAATTGAGAGCGCACTTGCAAATCCGTCAGTATTATGCTCTCAAAACCTCAGAACTTCACTATTAAAGACTTGCTACTCTGGGCAATATTTGAAAGCAATCACGGTTCTAACTTCTGGTAATTCTTACGAATAGGCCAGCTACGGCAAGCACTTTTAAGGGCTCGGATTTCTGTTCTAGCTTTGACCAACCAACTACTTATGTAGAAATTCCGACCACAATTACAGCAACTTCGACGGTAAAAGTGGCGACAGAAGTTTACCTACCAATCGTAACAATAACAGATCTAAGGTAACTACCACTCTCGCTTGAATATCCAAATATCTCACACTAATCACTTCAGCCACCCAACTTCAACAATGTTCTGCCCACTACCCTCTGCCAGCCCAGTCTGCGACCTAGAATTCACTGGTACTATCGCACCCGACATCATGGGACAGATCTACAATCCGTCCTCAGGATATACAGCATATGCCATTGTGAATGGGACCTCATGTCACCAGCTTTGTATGTCAGTTGACGGCTGTGAGAGTTTCTTGGAGCAGGAGGACGAGGAATGTAGTTTGTTCAGCGAGAATCTGGGTGTGAATGGAACAAGAGCCGAGTCGAATCCCGCTATTGTGAGCAGTGGTCCCGCGTGGTACGACCGCAACTGTCAGGTTTTGTTACCGGTAAGTAACGGGCCGTTTTTGAGGGGCCGGGAGATAAAAGTTGAAGGAAAATGCTAATATTTGACCACAGGACGAATGCCTTACTGGAACTGCTTCTACCACCCTCGCTGCCCGACACCTCGCCAAACGGACCCCCTCAACGACTCAAACTTCATTCTTTCCCCTAATCACTTCAGCACCCAGTAACGACTTAACCAAACGCAGCTACACCGGCGTAGTCCCAGACTTCTTGAGCACCTACTCAATGAACGAGTTCCAATGGTACTACCTCTCAGTGGGATGTTCATGCCTGATTACGTCAGCGCTTCCAGAGGTGACTCTTACAACGACAACTACCCACACTAGTTACAATGCTACAGTGGTCAGTTTTCAGTTTTCAGATTCAATATTATATTTTCGTCAGAAGAGAGACTAATATAAGAGTGAATTTAGACTACCACAAGTGTTTATACTGATGCCGCACCTACTGTTACAATCACACCCGCCTCTACGACAGTTTACGCGACAATTGCATGAGCCAATCTTTTTTTGGGGGCAGTTTGTACTTGCATTTGAGGGGTTGGGGTTCTCGAAAAAAAAAATGGGAAGTGGATAGGAGCTTCATTCCATGGTAGATGACTAGGCTACCTCTCAGATGAAAATACTTCAAGCACAAAGCCGCAAATAGCAATAAATTAAATCTGGTGGCAACCAATAAATGAAGAAGATTTCTATCAATTTGAAGTTGAATGTAACTAAATTCATGACTTTTGCCTATGATACACGAGCTCTCTCCCGGGAAGCGAAGTGCTTTTCCCACTACTCTGAACTCGCACGGTCCGGATATACTAGCCAAATTCCCCGCCTGTTATTGTTCTCGTAAAGTCTTACTGTACTTCCACAAAACAAAAACTAACGGATTGCAAAATTTATGTAAGCAGCTTTCCCGACCGACATCAATGATGTAGTACTACGTACCTGCAGTAAAGTAAGGTACGAATACGCCCTAGTCAAAGTGATAGGATGGGTCCTTGTAAGGAAGCCGAGGTAAGATGGTAGTCTGGTATTATTGATAAGAGAGGCAAGGGAATTCCGAAGTGGACATTACGGCGGCGGCGCAACATATCTAATTAAATTACGTAGTATAATGGTAGTACAATTGTACGGAAGTATACCGTATATATATTATGTTTTGTTTAATGAATCAGCATTAATAGGGCTTTTTACTATATAAGTCTAAGGTTAAACCCTTAATTATAAGGTATTATAAATAAAAAATATTCTACGAAATAAGCCTTATTAAATAAAATATAATATATATAACTTCGTATTATATAATCGTAGATTATATACGCACTTAATTTAAATATTTAAAAATTCTTATAAGGTTATTTTATAATCCTTTTTTCTTTCTTTTAAATTTCACGAAATTATCTTTATAATATTTTTCGAAAAAAGATTAATTTATATTTCTTATTTTATTATAAGTCTTAGAATTATAGAATTTCTTTTATATATTGAATTTAAATATTAGAATTTAAATTAGATATATTTATACGAAAAATTTTAAGTTATAATAAATTTAATATTAAATAAATTTTCTAAAAGTATTAATTCTATCGATTTTATTTAATTATAAGATTAAGAATTCTCTAATATTTAATAATTACTTAAAGGAATATAATAAGGATATAATTAATATATTTCATTTATTCTTAAGAAAAGGAATAAATTATTTATTAATTATATTATTATAAATAGGTTTTTTTAGAAGCTTAAAATAATAATTTATAAGAATAAATAATAATTAAATATTTTCTATAAATTTATAAATATAATAAATATAATTATATCAAAGATAAAAATATTAATAAAAGAAAAAATAATAAAAGAATTAATTAAAAGAATTATAAATATCTTTTAAATAAAACTTTTATTAAAGGTAAAAAAGGTTATATTTATATTAATTAATATATAAATTCCTTTTATAATTATTATAATTTTTATTACGATTAATAAAAATTCGATATATTTAAATATAAAGAGAAAATAGAACTTTTAAATAAAAATATTAATATAAAAGGGATTAATAAAAAGAAGTTAAATTTTTAATATAAAATCATATAATAATAATTCGAGCATAAATTTTTCGTGATTTTTTTCCTTAAATAATAATATTTAATTAAACGCTTAATCTATTTTAATTTAATCGAATATTAAAAGAAAAGATTATAAATTGTTTATTTCGATATTAATATAAGCTTATTTATAAAAGCTAGAATTATATATATTACGGAAAATTTTATATAAAAAGATTAAAAGCTTAAAACTCATATATTTAAAGAATATTATAATTATATAAATAAAATAATCGATTAAATTAATTTCTTTAGAAACTCGGAATCTTTTATTTTAGAATATTAATAAGATTATTCTCATAGAAATATTATAAGTTAAAAGTATTATAATTCTAAAAATATAATATTTATATATAATTTAAAAGGTTTTAATCTTATTTATAAGTTTATTTAAAAGAAATTAAATCTTAATTATTAAAATATTAATATAAGAAAAAATAGAATCTTAGATAAATAAATACTTAATAAATTATAAATTATTAATAAAAGATTTAATATTAAAAAGTAATTCATATATTTTAATATAAATTATTTCTTTTAAAAAATTAATAAAAACATTTAGAATTTTTAATATTAATTATTTTATTAAATTAATTATAAAAAATATACTTATTATATTTTATAATAACGTGGTTTATCACCGAGCGGCGCACTTCCCCACCACCCATCACTTTGGAACACAATTAAACAACCACAACACATTATATTAATTTAAACTA
>QYAP01000367.1:0-41542 GCA_003988905.1 Hymenotorrendiella dingleyae
CTTGTCGCGTCGAGCCTGTTCCTCTGCCTCCTTTTGAGCTAATATGTCCTGTGCATCCTCTACAGTAAGTGTACCTCCTTGACGGACACGAGTCTTTTTCGGCTCGGTGTACAACCACGTTATATAAAAATATTTCTTTTATAAATCTTTTTTCCTTTAAATTTCTTATTTATTAAATATAAGAATTTAATTTTATTTAATATTTTATTTTTATAAAAATTAAATTAAAATCTTATTTTAAATTTAAATTAAATATATATAAACGTATTTATATTAAAATAAAATTTGATTTTAATTTAAAAATAAAATTTAATAAAAGCTTTATATTTTCGGATTTATTAGAAATTAATATTAATATTTAAATATATAAATAAAAATATTTCCCTTATAAATCTTTCTTTTGTTAAGCTTTTTATTTATAAAATAAAATATAAAGATTTAAACCTTTTTTAATATTTTACTTTTATAAATTTAAAGTTTATAAATATTAAATTAATAGAATTATAATTATAATTATATTAGAAATTATTTTATTATTATAAATATATAAGTTTAAATCGAATTAAATTTAAATTTAAAATAAATTTTAAATTAAGTTTAAATCGAATTAAATCGATTCGAAATCGATTTTAAATTAAAATTAAATAAAATTAAAGTTTCTATAATTCTATAAATATTTTAGAGAATTAAAATCGATTTAAGGGTTTAACCTTATTTAATAATTTAAGGGTTGAAATTAGATTTGAATCTAATTTAAATTCGATTTAAATTTAATTTAATTTAATTGAAATTAGTTTAAAATTCGATTTAAATTAAATCCTATTGAATTCCTAATTTGAATTCGATTTTAAGTTTTATTTTATTACTTATATAATTAAACCATAAGGCAATTATGAATGCAAGATGATAAATAGGTTCAATTGAGTCTAAACTATTAGCTACTAGCTTCCTAGGCTATAATAGCCCTCCTAGATCTCTCTGTGTGGCCTGTTGGGGTGATAGGTGGTTGAGGAAGCATTGTGTGGCTGGTGTGTGGCTCAAATCCGGAGTGCAGCCGAGCCGAGGTCCCGTAGCCGAGGTCCCGTAGCCGAGGTCCGCCGCCTGCAGCTGCCAAATCTGGGAACTGGTGGTATGTGCGCCGGTAGCTCCTGCCTCGGCATCCTTCAACCCTGCCATCCTGCTAGTATGCCACTCTGAGCCCTTGTTCCTGTATTTGATATGTGTTGTAGGGCTTGTCGATGCATTGATTGGTCAAAAGTAATAGGGGCTGCGATGAAGGTATTGAAATGTATTGCCACCTAGCGTGAGGTTGGCAGCTCGATATCTAAATGAGGGGAACACTATCGTGATTGGTAGACTGAAGCGGAGGATATCTAGTAAGCACCCTATGCATGATATCTGCCTAAATCAATTCGGCCAGTTCCGAGCGACTTATAATTAGCTATTACATGAATTATCAAAAGTAGTGGCATATTTTACATCTCCGTCTGACTCAGCGTGCATTTGCATTGATTGGTTGTCTTATTGCAGCTGAAAGTTTGTCTTTTTTCATCTCTTCTCACATCAAATAGCTCTTCGCAATGACTTCAGAGAATACAGAAACAAATACTGCCGACTACGTTATCGTAGGAGGAGGCCTCGCGGGCTGTGTACTAGCATCTCGCTTACACCATTCCCCCTCTCGACCGTCAGTGATCCTCCTCGAGGCTGGTCCGAATGAACATAACCACCCGCATGTCACATCACCTCTAGGCGCACCAAGACTTCATGGAAGCAAACTAGAGTGGAATTATCAAACCGAACCACAGAAGAATCTAAACGGTCGTTCAATCTACAACTGTTCTGGGAAACTCCTATCCGGCTCAAGTGCAGTAAATTACGGAGGGTGGATGAGAGGGCATTCAGAAGACTACGATCTCTGGGCTGCCACCGTTGGCGATGAACGGTGGAGTTACAAGGGGATGCTCCCATACTTTCGTCGCTCGGAACATTTCCATGACGAAAACGGTGACGCGACACAACATGGATTTGATGGACCAATATTCAACTCGCCAACCAAAGCGCACTATCCACTTGGCAATGCTACTTATGAAGCCTTCATTGAGGCAGGCTTGAAATATAATCCGGATGCGAACTCTGGAACACCTTTCGGAGTAGCAGCGTGGACGGAGAATTGGCAGAATGGAGTACGGCAGCCTGCTGGGGTTGCTTACGACCTATCTGGTGTTCACATCCGAAGCTCAAGTCAAGCCCATCGAGTGACCTTTCGTAGCGGTACGGGAAGCAAAATTGTGGATGGGGTTGAATTAATCGGAGGGGTCCATATCAAAGCCCACAAGGAAGTGATTATCAGTTGTAGCGCCATTCGAACACCTCAAGTTTTGATGCTCTCAGGCATTGGCCCAAAAGATATTCTCTCGAAATTCGGCATTCCACTGCAATATGATTCCCCTTCTGTTGGACAACATTTTCACGACCATTGCTCAATTGTGCAGTATTGGAAATTGAAACATCCAGAAATTGGGCTAGCCATGGGAGCTCCTGACTTCTTGGAGAAAAATCCAGAGTTCCGGAATGGGATGCCTTTTCAGTGGGTCGGCACCGAAAGTGCGCCCCTGGGCAAACTTCGTGCTGCGCTGGCTGCCGACGGTGAGATTGTCGATGGCGATAAGATGCACCCTCACATCAAGGTTCCCCGAGCTCATAGCGAAATTGTTATCACTTATACCCTTATTGGGAGGCCAAGAGTGGAATATGGACTTCCACTTGATGGTACGCACATTTCCAGTGGAGTCCTCAACCTCCTTCCAACTTCACGAGGATCTATCACCCTGAAGAGCTCCGACCCCAGCGATGATCCAATCGTCGATCCAAATTACTTCGATACGAATGCTGATCAATGTATCATGAGAGCTGGCGTACGCCGAATGAACAATGTCATGGAAACTCCTGTCATGCGGGCGGTGATAGAAGGCGAAACTGCACCAACTGGATTCCCAAAACTTTCATCAACATCCTCCGATGCAGAAATTGATGCTCGTATCGGAGAGTTTTCGGCCACTTGGTATCATCCTGCTGGAACGGCGGCCATGGGGAAAGTTGTTGATACTGAGCTCAGGGTCATCGGGGTGGAAGGTCTTCGAGTTGTTGACGCAAGTGTTCTCCCGGCTCCGGTTGCAGCGCATTATCAAGCTTGTATCTACGCGCTCGCCGAACAGGCTGCTGATATGATACTGAGTTAGATGTTAGATGTCGTTCATTTTCGTCTCTGGGGCTTTCGCATATACTGCAATAGAATGGAGAATTTATGAATTAATTTACGAGTAAACTGCAATAGATTAGCGCTCTTTTCGTGATGTATTTGTGTGGTTTATCTTTAGCTGCAGATGAATGATTCGATTGTTGCTATCTATTATTGATAAGATGAGTTGGCGAGAAAAGGGGGCTAAATATCGAGAGGTGATAAAAGAGGCATAATTTCTACAGGCCAAAGTTAAACTGCGCGAATTTCGAAGCATCGATAACGCTATCAGTTTTCCCTTCCTCTTCACTCTTCAGACAATATGAATCGCCTATGTAACTTGTCAAATTTAAAAGGCTTTTAATTCGATTTATTTCTAAACTAAAGACTTTAATTGATTCCGCAGGCGTGGCACGAAAATTAGCGCAGCTGTAAAAGGTTAATTTAAAAGACAAGTACTGCTTAATCTTCAATGAACCTCTCCTTAGTTAGAACAATTGTTCTGTCTATGATTGAGATCGTGCAATTCTATATTGCGTCAAGAAAAACTTAGCGAAGGGAAATGAGAAGCTAACAAACATAAAGTTAGTATACTCTCAGGATGGGTTCTCGCAAGTTTTGCGTCTGGCATTCACGGCACATTTATGAACTCATTGGGTTTATGGTTTTTATCATTTTATTTTGCTATCTACACTGTACTGCAAGTTTCCTATCTTATAACCCACCGTGTCCTATCCCAATCGTTTCTTTTCCTTTCCTGGTCTTCCTATTCTGTCCCATACTATTTATTACAAGTCAGCAGGATTGAGAGTGCTGAAGTTGTTGAGTCTTGGACCTTCTAACGGGGATTCAAGGACTTCTGAAGAGGAATCTAAGTGCCAGGATGGGACAAATCAGAGCAGTCATTCCCAGGAGCTCTTTTGTCATATTCTGGCCCATGCAACTGCGTCTCCAGTTACACGCATCCCAGCCACGTCCCTGCCTAATCATATCCTGAATTTGGCTAGTGGATTTGCACAGGGCTTGCCAATTTTTAATTGAACAATTCATGGGAATGGCAGGCTCATTGTGTGTGACGCTTTCACGCAATTCTGTTGTCCACTCCAGCACTAGGTCTGGTGGATGAAGATCTCCACGAGTAAACTGCTTTTTGATTTCTACAGTTCGTCGAAGATCAACTCTGATATCTTGATGAGTATCAAAGAGGAGGGTTGGTTTGGGGACGCGGACTTCTGTGGCGTTTGGGGGGAGGTACTTCTTAGCAGTCTCCAGAATCTGTGCTTCAACGCTTCGAATAGCAGCATTGAAACATGATTCAGATACGTTGAAGAGCGTGCTAAACTTTTGAGCAGCACCTACTTGATCGTATCGGATTGACATTGTACGACTGACGTGAGTATAGGTTATCGCACCTTGCTGCTTGACCGACAATGTGTTGCAAACTTGAACATTTGCGAGGTAACCATTGTGACGGCCATAAAACCCATTCGGAAAGTCACGTCCAGCATCGGGGCCAAGTCTGGCAGTGTAGTTGAAGACGAGTGGACGTCGAGGTGGGGGAGGTGGTCGAGGGACCGAGCGGAGGACAGGTCCGCGGCAGATTGGGCATCTGTAAGCGTTTCTTTGAGTTAGACCCTGCACACAGTAGTCAGCACAGAATAAATGCCCACAAGGACCTAAAGAAGCGGGAGACAAGTCTTCTGTCAGTTCCTCTAAGCAAATTGGGCACTCTGTGTTGACAGCGGGAGGCTCCTCAGGCTCCGGAGGAGACGGAAGGTCTTTGGCCTTATCCAAGTTGATATCAAAAGGGGCTTCCAAAGTTCGCAGAATCGTGCTGGTAGACGACGAGAAAGCCATGGCAACGAGGTGGTGGCGATGTTGTCGAGTCGGCGATGAGGTTGTCGTGATGTCGAAGTGTCGAAGAAGGGACGTCGAGATTATAAAGAAAGAAAAGACAATTCAAGCGGGAGAGATCGCAATATATATGGGCTCCCACTTTTCTCGCTTAACGTTAAGGGGAGTGAATATTGTAGTGTCTTACTCTGAAACTTCTTTGTTTATAGGATAATATCGCTAAGCGGCTCTATCAGAATGTCTCACTGTGAAACTTCATATAATGATTCATTTATCGGTACTCGGGTGAATACGGGGACGCGCTAATAGTTGTAAAGCTCGGGATTCCTTCGGACTACTAGATCCTAGGGAATACCGACATCATCTTCAGTCGATAAGTTAGTACAAGGAAAGCGTGAATTCATAAATTGCGTGCTTGCTTAGAAATCCATTAAGCGTTAAAGTATTATTCCACTTTAAAATATATACTTCTTGGTCTTACGATCTATCATACTCGCTTTGAAACAAAATACAAACACAGTATAGTTATAATTTCGTTCTCAGTTAAATCACTTTTAATTTATCCCGGATTATCGGTATGAGCTCTAAGAGATATAAATACGATTTTAAATGAAGATATGATGATAAACCAAAAGGAATGAAGTGAACTACGAGTATTACTCGAAGCCTCTTATACCAGAATAGGTAAAACGTTAGCGATATGTTAATAATCTCAGATGATATGCAAGAAAGCATAGGTATTCGAATTTCGCGTATTAAGCAAAGATTTCAAAAGGCAGGAAAATAGAAAAGTCAATATTCAAATAAGGAAAAAAGAGAATGAAATTATATGTAAAAAGAGAAACAACCCCCCAAGATTCAGCACCGTTGGCCTGTTTTTTTATATTTTAGAAATCGTAGTCTCCGAATATAGGATCAGAATCAGAAAATGTTTCAAAGGCATCCACAAAACTGCCTTCAGATGATTGCGAAGCACTATCATCTTCAGGCTGATGTTCAGTAAGAGTATCCACGATACTATCTTCAGGTGATGGCTCCGCGTGATCAGGAAGTGGATTTCCATCATTGTCAGAGCCGTCTACGAGACTGCCTTCCGATGACGAAGGTGAAGGACCATCTGCCTCCACGTGAGCAGGAAGTGGGTTTCCCTCATTGTCAAAGCCGTCTACGAGACTGCCTTTCGATGACGAAGATGAAGGAGAATCTGCGTTATCATCCACAGAAAGGGAGGACATTAGATCTGCGAGATCCTCAGCCGGAAGCCCTTCCAACAAAATCGCGAGATAATGTCTACGACGCTCCGCGGGGTCGATGGCCAGATCTTCAGGACTCTCGCCGCCCAGAAACGTGCGAATGTTCTCAATCATATGAACGCCACAATTGAAATCATCCATCTGCATTTGGCAAGTCCCCCCCGCGTAGTCCCATGGCCAATCCTCTAGAGATTCTGCACCCATCGCTACTGCTTGGGCATCCAGCGCATCAAAGACAAACTCGAGCGGCAACTTAATCTGGTCCAAGAGAGGGGACCAGGGATTAAGCAAATTCAAAGAGTCAAACGTGGCCCACTGCCTCGTCCCCCTCTTAACGACAGCCATCACCCAGTGCCCATGTGAATACCCTTTCCCAAGTAAAATTAAGAATGGGATAACCCAGTACACGTCCTGGTTCGCCTCAAGCGCAATTGGCGAGGTGAGTGCTAGATACTCTGCAGCATCAAGCTCGTCACCTTCCAAGTACGACGCAACCAGGTTCAGGAAACCTTCGTGTAGCATACGTCGATCGGGGAGCTGCCCCTCGTTGCCTAACTTCATGAGTACATTACGAACGGTGGTGTCCGAGAGGTACCTGTCATTCGCGAGGTCAAAAAAGTCCGCCCACTCCATGGGGAACGCAGTTTGGTCGTTAAAGACCATTGGGTAAGTAGTTTCTTCGGCTTTAGCTGGCATTTTGATCTGCTTTTTTTGATGGTGTCTATATTCAAGACAAATTTGTAACTCTATACCCAAATAGAAATAACTGTTTTCCACTGGCGCCAAGGCAAACACGATAATCATGCCAAATTTATTGCATGGGTATGTAACTCGTAGTATTGCAGTTATAGGTTTAGCGCCAGAGCAAGAAGAAAGAACTTGAAGCTTGACAACGGATCCTGCGCAACGCTAATGGCTTTGAGGATGAAAAACACAAAGCAGGTAATACGCTAGTGCGATGAAGTCAAAGAATGCGATAAAGGAAGGAAAACATAAATTTTACTGGAAAGGAAATACAATTTGATTGTTGAAGAAAATTAATACGTCGTTGCAGAGCTTAGCGAGCGAGTGCTACTACCACTCGAGTCACCGTGCACAAACTGGTCGAGTGGCGTTAATTGGATTATAGCAACCCCCCTTTCGTTTTTGATCTCATTGTGCCAGACCAGTATAGAGAATCGTCAAAATGGGAGAGCATCTCCCGCGAATGAACCTCTCCCATTCTAACACTCCTGTACTAGGCCGTAATACAGAATCAATATGAAAAACGGGAGAAGGGGGGGGGGGGGGGTGCTCTAAACCAATTACTGCGGTCTCCTACAGTAGTGACTTTTCAATACATCTTTTACCCCATCCATTCCAGAGCATACAAACCTTTTACGTACCCCCTAAATATTTTCCGCAGCACTTAAAATACGCCGCAAGAAACCCATAAAACGCTCGCGCCCTTCCGCGTGACTCACTGCCCGAACAGTTCGGTAAGCACAAGGAGGCTGACGGCTGTCACACCGAAGCAGAAAAAGTAATCTTACGTGAACATGCGGTACTTAAGAACCTCAACTTCCAGCATTGCAGAACTTGAATTTTCAAGGAGCTTCGGTTTTTTCGCAGCAAATCGAAGGAAAGAAGAAAGGTGCAGACCTGGGGACTTCGCTGGCTCTGGTGCATACTTGACACCCTTGGATCCTTCCCCTACCAGGTTTTGCGTTCGGGACCTCCGCTTCTTACTTCGCGGTGATTCCAGCGACCAAAAACGCATCCTTCTTAACGACTTCGCCAACAACTTCATTCTCTTCCACTTACCTCTACGCTATCAAGAAAGTCAAACACCATACACAACTGCTCAAGAAGCTCAACATATCAAGACAGCAATCGCCCTCCTCCGGAATGGCTCCTCATCAGTGCCGCCGACGACTCCTCCAAGACATCGCTGAGCTTCAGCAAAATCCATATCCAAACATCGCCCTACACGTGCAAGACGATGACTTCAGTACAGCATGTCTTATTCTCACGGTCAAAGAATACGGAGACATTCATCTGACGGTCCAGTTCCCTAAGATGTATCCCCTCCAGCCGCCTGGAATCGAAGCCAACTCCGACATCAAGCATCCTAATGTTCAGGGCCATTATATCTGCGCCTCTATTTTGAACACAGAAGAAGGCTATACGCCAGCCTACACATTGAAGGGAATCGCAATCCAGCTGCTTAGCTTTTTCAGCAGTGACCATATGGAACAGGATCACGGAGGATCTATTGTTGACTTGAGAAGCTACCGAAATAGACAGAGCTACATCAAGGACGAGTTTGTCTGCAGGAGATGCGAATACAATAGAGGCAAGGCTGTAAAGAAACAATTCTCTACTCCGGCATACTACCACAACTATACCGAGGAAAATTGGCCTGGTTTGGGCGCCGGACAAGGAAAAAAAACGGCTGTAGAAAAACAGGCAGGGTCAGACTCGATCTTGCCCGGAGGTGGTAGATCGCCAACACGCAGCATCGCACAGGCGAATCTGCCGAACGAGATTATCCTGTTGATATGCGAAAGACTGGAAACCGAGGATATGATGTACTTTGCGCAGGCATGGGAAAGAGTTGGCCAAGTAATTACGGCCTTTGACATCATCCGAACGAGGGAGCTTGCATGCTTTTGCACCAAGCACGATTTCCGATTGACACAACTCGGGGTGGGTATTAGTCTTGATAGGAAATCAGGTCCGAAGACTATTGAATCAGAGTTTGACCTTTTGTCGAAAGAGGCTTTCTATGAGCTTGCCGTACGCAAGTCCGTCCAAGGCCTGCCGTTCGAGAAGTGGTTGCCGCTGCCAATATCTGAAGCACACTGGAGAAGGGCCAAGAGCGACACCCATGAGCATTTGGCCGAGATAGTGAGCGCTGCAAACCTTGGGAATGCCGCTCCAGTACAGGTCATATACCAAATTATGAATAACGTTGTAGTAAAGCTCAACAACGGTGGCGGTATTTCCAAGTATGCTCGTTATATGGGCATCGTGACGAGTACATTGACACATGCTTCCGAGAAAGCTATGGAGTCGTACTTTCACCTTTTCCATCTTTTGCTATGCCTTGCTACCGAAGACCGCTCCATCATCGAGGCTGCAAATTCGAGTCTCAACAAGTTTATTAGCGGCGCAACGTCAAAGAAAGACTGTCCAAACCTTGGCCATCTCCTAATCGCAGTGCTCATCAGCGAAGTTCAGATGACTCCTTCCATTCTCCAGGCTATCATCAAGGAGACAATTACTCGCAATGTAGTATGGATGTTGGACAAAAAGGGGGGCAATAAAGCAGGACTGAGCTACAGGGAGCCCTCAGCCGTGTCGAACTACCGTCTGAAGCAGACATTTGAAGCTAGCAAGACATCATACCGGCTTTTGATGTTCTTGAACCTCTTTCGGAAGACTGCGGTTGGCGATCCACCAAAGCCACTAGCTGTTCTTCGTGACGAGGCATTTGAGAGGCATGGTGCACCCCCACGAGGTTCTGCAAAGGGCCTGGCTGAGTCGATTAAGCGCATTCACGATATTGACAATTTTCCAGCGTTTCTTCGGTCTATGGGTGTCTCTGTACCCTCGCCAGAAACCTTCACCCAATTCCTTCGAGATTGCATGGATGATAGCGTGCGCAAGGGTTATTCCTCGATGCCCATCACCCAACCGCAGGCCTTGTCTCTTCGACTGCGAGCCGAGCCGAGTGTGGACCGTGGTGGGAGGACTCCCATGAAAGTTCCCGGTGGCCCAGAAGCACTGAGTTTCTTCCCCAACTATCCTGCCAATAATTCTCGACGTAATGGTTGGCCGCAAGCGGGTAGAGGAAATTGAGGCCGAGGGGGACAATGGCGTGGGAAGGGCGGCTGGGGTAGAGGTGGATGAAGACGAGGTATATGAAGGAGATCGCAGGAGTAGGAGCGACGTGAGAAAAGCGAACCTTTGCCAGAGGCAAAATGTGTAGGATAGGCTTCGGCGTAGCGGAGAATATTTAGAAGGCTTCGGCTCGCGCGCATAGTGCATGGCGTATATCAAATTCAACGTAATATATTCAATCGAGATGTCTGCTGCAGAATAAATTAGTTGAAGTACGAAATGCGAGGGAGGGAGGGATGCATACAAAGCAATTGCTTCCAAGCTAGCCAAACTAAGCTATTTGGAGCTGAACCTGCTCAAACCCGCCGCAGATTTTGGCGACCGCATGCTCAATGCAAATTATAACATCGTGGTGGGCAATAGGTCACTGGTGAAGAAGGTCGTGTTGGTGTCGTGAAGAAAAGAGGCACGACGATGGCGGCGGGCGGCGGTGACCCCGCAATCTCGGCAGCTGCCGCACCAAGCTTGCCCGCTGATCCTCCGGAGGCCACTGCCATGGAGGCCGTCACAGCTACGCTCAAATATTTCTTGCTGAGTCCTGACCTCCGGCTTCTAGACTCACTGGAAATATACCTTCACTCCATTCGAGCGCAGCGAGTTCCGGGGGTTTGGGGGCTTGCCCCCATGAATGGATTGTTTCCATATAGAATTTATCCGCCCGCTCTCTTGTTTCTTTTGTTACCCTACTCTGTGGCCATGAATTGATTTTTGGCTTCTTCACCAAAGCAATTCCCTTATACCAAACTCGTGTACCGGTGTCAACGGCCTTGCGCGGAGAGTAAAGGGAAGACATCTGTGAAGCGACACTCCCATTCTTCGTCCCAGCTGTAGAGAGGAGCTTCCACAACTCGCGCGGTCCAGTCGAGTTTTTCATATACAACCAGGGAGCCATTTGCATTTGCACAAAACGACAACACCACCCCTCATACTCAGGCAATTCATTGGTCTTCGTACCACTTCACTTCACTTCCGATTCATGCCATCTCCATCCTCCATTACAATTTGGTAGCATCAACGCACTTCTGCAGGTTCTCTCCTCCCGCATCGGTCAGCAGCTTATCGCTATCAATATCCAGCCCTGGCCGATGCACCACGAGGACATCGCCTGTGCCACGCTGACGCTGAAGAAAATGGCGTATACATATCTCTACCCCGCGCAGCTCTTTGCGCGGGTTGGTTTCATTCCCCTATTTATACCTATATATCTTTCATTACAAATTGGCTAGGGAGCATCCGTTCGGTTGATATCAATGGAACGGCCATGGACCCCGTGTCCGCCTTCTCTTTAGCTTGCAATGTCATTCAATTCGTCGATTTCAGCTGCAAATTGGTTTCCGAGACCCGCCAGCTTTATAAATCTGCAGATGGAACTCTGTCCGAAAATGTCTTGGTAGAAGTTCTCACCAAAGATCTCCTCTCCCTGGTCGCGAATCTCGATGCTCCTCCTGGTTACCATCCGCTGGGCGACAATGACTGTAAAAAGGAAGATGCGCCCGATGACTTCGCTTTGCAAGGTCTCTGTCGAAGATGCAATGAAATCGCGGGACAATTGCTTGCTCGGCTGGAAAGACTGAAAATCAAAAATGGGTGTGTGCACAAGAATTGGGAGAGCTTCAAGAAGGCGCTCCGAGCATCGTGGGATCGAAAGGAGTTGGAACATCTAGGGGTGCAATTACGCGAAATACGTAGCGAAATTGAACTGAGAGTTTTGGTCGGACTGAAGTACGATACTCCAACTTTCATTTTCTTTCTCCTTGTGCTAGCAAATCCTGTTGTTTCGAGGGGCTTACCATCCGTAGAGAAACCATCAAGACAATTGCAACGCAGCAAACGGAGATATCGGACCAACTTACCCAATCTACCCAACGCATAACGTCCAGTTTTCTCGGTATTCGTGGTGAATTCGTAAACGAACTGCGAAAGCAAGCAACGAAGTTAGCACATATTCAGGGATTTGAAGAAAAGATAAAGCGAGAACAACATGGCGCCCTTGAATCGCTGGGTCGCCCGAATGATGAGGCTAATTGTAAGCTTTTCGAGGCAGAACGAACTTCCGCGGCCGAGATACTGGTGGAGCATGAAATGATTCTACTCATGGCCGAAAATGCCCTTTTGGAAAGCCTCGATTTTGAAGGCTCCCGGTATTGTCCGGATCTCGAAATCGCGCATAATCATACGTTTGAATGGATATATCAAGAGTCTGTACCCGGTGGAAGGGACTGGAGCAACTTTGTTGAATGGCTGCAGCATGGCACTGGTATGTACTGGATAAGTGGGAAAGCAAAATCGGGAAAATCCACTTTGATGAAATATTTATACACCCATCCCCGAACAAGGCAAGAACTCAATAAATGGGCGCGCTCGTCCTACACGACTGGATTTTTCTTCTGGGGTGGCTGCGCCAAGGAACAGCGATCCCGGAGTGGACTTCTGCGTGCTCTACTTTTTGATATTTTACACGCCCATAGAGAGCTGCTTCCGCTTGTCTTTCCAGAACTTTTCGATACATATTACAATCGAGTCAGAGCGGCTTTGAAACTTGGAAAGCTTTCCTCGAAAACATTCATTCTTCCCCACAAAGCCGAAGTGTGGACACCCTCTCAGCTCGAAATAGCCTTTCAAGCTCTGATCGATGAGTGTCGAAGACGAGATATCAAGCTTTGTTTCTTCATCGACGGACTGGATGAATACGAGGATGCCGAAGATGGTATTGACTGTCATATTGCTGATTATTTTCTGACGTTGGCCGATCAGCCGTGTCTGAAGATATGTCTTTCCAGTCGTCCATTGGTCGTCTTTGAAGCCGCATTCGCCAAGTTTCCTGGGCTGAAGCTGCAGAACCTGACTCGCGGAGATATCAGTCGATATGTCCAGGACAAGCTGCAAAATCACAGACATATGGCAAGATTGGCTCTCAATAACCCGGCTGAGGCAGAAATTCTGGTCAATGAGATTGTGGGTAAAGCCAATGGGGTCTTTCTCTGGGTCAAGCTGGTAGTAAAATCTCTACTGGAAGGCCTTCGGGACCAAAATCGCATTTCGGATCTCCAAAGACGTCTTCGACATCTGCCTATGGATCTGGAGGCTTTGTACGGCCACATGCTACAGAAGGCCTACCCACTCTTGGAAGAGGCCTCCCAAATCTTTCAAATCGTAATGGTAGCTAAAAAGGAATCTACGAATCATCAACTCACGCTTCTTCAGCTATCCTGGGCACTGGATGAGAATAAATCACTGGATGAGAAGGAATCACTGGCTGTGAAAGCATCGATCAAGAGCCTGACAAACGAGGAGATCGCTGAGCGGTGCCAACTGATGGAAAGCAGACTCAAAAGTATTTGTTCGGGTCTTCTCGAATCTTACGACACGGAATATTCTAGCATAGGGCCTGACGCTCAAGTCGTGTATTTACATGGAACCGTCTTGGATTTCTTCAGCAAGCCTAGAGTATGGAACAATATTGTCAAGCATACAGAGGGAACAAAGTTTTGTCCCCATCTTTCGCTATTGCGATCATCAGTTCTTCAATTGAAAACAATGAAGAATAGTCGTGTTCTACCCATGGACATGACCATTCTTCGAGATGCTCTGCATTATGCGAAGATGGTCGAAGACACATTGGATGAGGGGTTTCCCGCTCTTATTGATCAATTGGACGCTGCTGCTACATACCAGTGGCGACTTTCCGGTGGTAGAGGTCTCTTTGGTCGAGTAGAGAAAAGTGCAGAATGCGAAAATCTGTCGGGGCAGTTCATAGACTCGGTCAAGCCAATTGCTTCCCGTCTCAAGGACTCCGACTCGGGCTCCGACTATTATTTCGACTGTCTCTCAAGCGATGAATTCGATCCACCGGAACGTACGCATAGTACGCAATTTATGGCAATCAAGTCAGTGCGAACCCGGACTAGCACGAAAGCATCAGGCTATCCTGGAGTTTCTATTAAAGCCAGCAAAGGAATCGAAATTGGTTCACGCAAAACTGAGAAGCTGGAGGATTTCTCAACAATCGTAGCGAAATACGAAAAAGACCCTCACGTTTTGACTCACTGGACATTTGGAATCGAGATTGAAGGTGTCAAGCCCTATCACCAGGAAATCACTATTTATGAGCTTGCCCAAGGGTTAGGCTTGCGCCATTACATCTCACATAAAGATGAGACCGGACTGGTTGTCGACCACAACGTGAACCAGCATCTTTTGACCCACAGCGTCACCTGCTATTCCCGCCGGAAAATAGCTGGGCGATCACAAGTACCTGACCTGACAGTTATACAGCTGGCGTTAGAGGCAGGTGCGAAACCAAATTTGTCACATCAGGATCGAACTCCGTGGGAGGAGGTATTGACTGGGGTCTTATGTTATATCTCTCGATATGAATTCGAAGATGATCTACATGTTCTATACTCCAAGCAACGACAACAGTGGATTCGAGAAGCAGAGATATGGGCGAATACCGTGAAGATATTTTTGCAGCATGGCGCGGATATCACTGCGTCTAGCAAACCCTTTTGTGGCCAGCCAAGACGAAAACTGCTAGCAATTGTGGAAAAACTACCGCCGTCTCTTGCCGAAGAAATGATGGAGTTGAGGTCCTTGATTGAGAAGCGGACTCCTAAGGGGGGTGAGTTGGTTGGCAAAAATGCACTACCTTCTCCTCGTGCAGCTATTACATTTAGCGATTTTATCACTACAACGAAGGACCTCGAGAAGCAAGGCCCCGCCAATGTTAATTGGATACTGCCTTGGATTGGACTTGGTACCAGAACGCAGGCGTAACGGAGCTGGGTTATACTGAATTGTTTATTTACTCTGCCTCGCATATATATTTATTTCACGCCATTATCCTGCGGTTATTGCTACTTCGTCTTCCTGGGCCATTGCATAGGTTCTTGTACACTTTGATTTTTTCCTCCATATACTTTTTGATGGTTTCTGCAAATACCACACTTCTGAAATATGATACATATCAAGGCACCTTCAATCCTGATAAGGGGGGGTTATCACGTGGTGTGGAACACATGTTATTCTCTGATCATAAGTCAAAGCCTCCTAATACGAAGCAGTGTAAGTCGAATCTACCTCTCCCCACTTAATCTGGCTAAAAGTAACCGTAGGGTTCGGCTGAACCTTCACAACCACTGCTGGATCTCCTTCCGTTGCATTACAAGGTCCAGCACCGTCACTATCTAGCCAGTGCATGAACCCCGACGTGTCCCACCACACACTGAAAATCAATACCATTCCTCTTGTCAGCGCGTTGCCCATTTCCTCGACACCTCCAAGTCTCGTGAAAGCACTGACAGTATCGCCTTGCGAGCAATACGCAGTATCAATCTCGTTGGTACCAAACAAAGTGGTATTTGCAGTAATAGCGGCGTTCTGAATCACTATACCGTCTTGCACGTAAAGTCTTCTGATGGCTGTTAAAGTGCCGTTCGCGTCGGCTGGAAATTGCGTTACGACGGTGAAAGGACGCGAGGTGTCGACAGTCATGCCGGGACCGTAATAGTCAAGGTGTCCTTCGCGATACGGGTTGTAGCCGCAGCCTGGCTTGTCACAGACACCGTCGGTCTCGCATTCTGCCCCAAGGCAGCCATAGAGAGAAGTAACGTTGCAGGTATGAGGGGCGAGCTGGTTCGCCTCGGAGTTGGCTTCCCAGATATCCATTTCGTTGCAGCAGAGGCCTTTGCCGTCAAGATTGGCCTTGGTAAAAGTTAGTTTTCCGCAATATTCTATATTCTCAGACAAGTCGGGAAAACATACCTCGCCATTTATCCAAGGCTTAACATAACACTGCGCATCACAATAGCCCGTGCCGTACGCCGCCCCGGCCTGATTCATATCACTTTTCCCCCCATCCGCCTCCATCTCACTCAGATAGAGCGCACCATTCGTTCCACAAGGCAATTTACTAACATCGACATCATACGTAAATTCATTTCCGGTCAACTTCAAGAACTCATAATTCGCGCCTTCGCTATCCAACAAGTACACTCTAGGACTCACTTCCGAGCCGTTTTTCAGGAGGTTGAGCGTCATAGAGGCATTGTCGGTAAAGACGCCGTAATTTGTGTAGTCGGCGATTCCATCAATGACGCAGTTTTGGGCGCAGGTTGCGGCGTCGGGGCAGACGGTGCTGTTGAGGGTGCCGTCTGTGGTGGTGCAGCTTTGCGTTGGGTCGTTGAGTTGGTATTGGGGGTGGGCGCCTGCATCAAGAACGATTTTGCTGGTTTGGGCTATGCAGCCGCCGGCTTTCGTGCAATTGAAAGTCTGAAGTAAAGGATGGCTTTCCGGAATTGTGCCTGGGGTTTGAGCGGCCACCAAACTCAAGAAAAATGCTAGAGTAGAGAGTGAAGCTGCCATCTTGGCTTGGGTTTGGTGTTTTCGACTAGCTAATTCTCGATACTAGGTAGAACGGCTGGTGTAGCGAGTGACGTTTTTTAAGGAGCGTGTGGAAAGGACGGATTTTAAAGAACGAACGAATGAGTGGAATGCAGGTGCCCTGAAATTTTCTGAATCTGCTTGTCGTAAGTCAGGTCCTTAAGCATTTCCCACGGCGGAGACAAGGCCTCCGAGTGATCAAGTAAGTGATTCCTTGCTCTTCTATCCACTCCCTTTTTACAGCCAAATCACCCCCTTTCATCTTGCTCCCTAAAGCACGACCTGGAAAACATTTCTTGCAGAAGCTTTAAACTACAGTACCTCGTTTTCAATCATTCTCATTTCGATAAATTACGGCGCGCAATTGCAGTGTTCGATATGGTGTGCCTTTAATATCGAGAAAGCTTAAACTGGTTTCGTTATACCCGGCAGGGTTCTTGGCGATTGCGGGGGAAGGGATCACCGTGAACCACCGGTAAATTTATTCCTATGCGAAGCTTGGTAGTTCCGGCAGGGGGGTCTAAAGTACCGTGAGTACCGGTTATTGTTTTATTGTTTACTTGAAACCTTTCAGGAACTTTTCACCTGACCAAGAAAATTGGATCATATCAAAATATGTGCATAACTTCTGTGGTCTTAAGACTGCTCAATCCTCGTCCATTTTCACTCTTCTATATTTTGCTTGGTATTGCGGGTTATTCCGAAGAGTTGATCCGAAGTTCTATGCTTCCAATGTGGAGATAGGTAAGATTGTTTGGTGCCACCAAGTGGTGCAGTTGTTTGGATTTAAGGTTTTGCGGAATATTTGCGTGTTTGAAGAGAGACGGGGATGCTATGGAGGAGGGGTTGCATGTGATTGGATGGGTATAGGGGTTCATCTGGTGCTCAAGGGGGGTGCTAGTAGCCTAGGACGGAGGGTTCTCGCGCATGTTCTCCTCCTTTCCTTTTCTTAAAAGTACGCCAGCTGAATCTGTTTTTGGGGACTTTCCAACTCTGTTGTCGTCGAAGCTGTTTCAAGTGGAGCTAAAATGTTTGCGGTTTTTCATTTGCGGATGTGGACTTTCCCGCCGCTACTCTGAAGAAGAATAGTTTTGCGGCAGTGTATTTTCTTGATTTGTGTATATTCTTACTGTTGCTTGTCTCAATATCATATTTTATCGGTGTAACGGTGTTATATATGTCCTAGCAGAGAAATCGCATTGTAATCATGCGTTGTCAGAAAACGTAATTCGCTTCCTAATATTTTTTACAGGATGTTGGCGCATCGGATTGGACAGACCCACTGTGGAATTTATGCCTATAAGACTGATTTTACAGCAAAACAACCCCTGTTATATGATCTCTTCGGGGCGGGTCTGTCCAATCCGATGCGCCAACATCCTGTACACATCTATTCACGGCATCAGCTGTTATTCGCTCCGGCTGCCGCCTTGAGTTATATACCGTATACACTCAGTAGATAGGCGTCAATAGCGGTGGGCTATATAGACATGGGGTCTTATAGATCAGAACCCCAGGAAATGGATAGTAATGTGCTCGAAAATTCATAGCTCTGGGACTTCAATTCTCTTTGGTTCGCTTAATGGTATCCCTACTACCCCTATATGACCCACCGCTCCTCCGTATTGGCGCCTCTCTTGTGAATGGATACGGTAGTCTACACTTTAACTCTTCGGTTTTTGAATACCGGTAATCGTAACTTATTACTTCCACGTACGTGAATAAATTCATTTCGGAAAATAATTAGAAATATTCCGAAGTTTATATTTTTTGAGTTTTCTTTTCTTTTGTTTATTAATTGAATGTTTTGAGGGGGGAGGTTGAAAACCATAGTCTCCAGGCTCGCTTATAATTTTGGAGAAACGCGACTCTATTGATATCTTGCACCTAATTATTTTCGGATGTAGTAACTACAATTGTATGTTGGCAATACATTTTGGTTACCAGCATGTTACCGTATACCTAGGTATGTAATCAAGCTCCAATCTTCAAAATGAGGCCCATGATTGTTACTACAGTGACCTTGTACTCACTCCTTGCCTATCTCGATTACTCTTTCCTCACCACTCCCCTTCTCAGTAACGGCGCTAAAAGAACTCCCGACTTCATTCCCCACAGCATCATGCGTCTCGTCCCACCTCTGTAAATCCACAATCGGAACTTTCACAAGTCGGTGTGTATTCGCACCATGTTCCAATTTCACAATCTCCTGTCTAAGCTCATACTTGCCCAATTTCGGCATGACATAAACCCACGCGAAATAGTACAGAGCGCAACCAATGAGACTATTTTCATGATTAGAAACTGCGTCGTTTGTTTGAGGTGAAGGCGAGAGTATCTTACATTGCAATTCCAGTGACGATGTACGTTCCATACCAGAAACTCACGTCTCCGCCATTAGCACCACCGGTTGGTGGGTACCATGGCATGATAAGCAGGTATAGGTTTGATAGGACGTTGAAAACAACAACGCTAGTCCAGGCTCTGAATTCGGTTCTGGGAAGACCGAGTTTCGCGCGGCGGTGACGCACGAGGAAGATACCGACAGCTAAGGTGGTGTTGAAGAATGCGGAGGGGTAGGTTGAGAGATCGACAACTGAAGGGAATTTTATTAGTTTCACGCTGGTAGAAAAAGCAAACAGGAAGTAACGCTGGGGTATTTGGCAACTAACTGAAGTTGAACGCATCTCCTGCAGGCGGCGCAAGTATCATGATAATAGTCAAACCCCACTTGACCAAGTATGGCGCAGCCGGTGTACCAAAGGGTTTAGTCGATGCCCAGAAACGAGGCCAAGGTAGTACACCTTGTCTGAAGATTTCATATTTTGTTAGCACTCTTGAATTTCAATGATAGATTTGAGATTCGGCGATAGCGCTGAGTGTGATGGAGAAGTGATGTACGTACCGACCACATTCGCGGAGCAATCTCGACGATCCAATCAAGACAGCAATCAAATTTCCGAATGAGCTAAGCGCAATAAGGACGTTGAGCCCCTTGACTGCACTGCTGTCTCCGAGTGCTTTTTGGAAGAAGAGACTTGCTGCAACTTGAGTTGACTTTTTGAGCTCGGCGGCAGGTACTAGACAGCAATGTAACAATTTAGCAAGAAGTTTCGTGTTAAATAGTACATCAAAGCAAGATGAGCTAATTGGATAACTGGCCGGCGAGAAGGAGTTCTGAGGGGTATGCGCTGAGAAGTTGCCAGTGAGTATACGGGGATGTGAAAATACATACCGGCAGCGAAATATGCAATATTAGCAAAAATGTAAAGAATTGTCACCACGAACAGCGAAATAAAAGAGTTATTTCGAATCGTCTTGACAGGGTTCTACTCGATATGTTAACCAACTTTGAACTCCACTAGCAAGAGTTCCACAGCACTCGCCTTAACTTCATTCACCATGTTGATAGCATTGGTGTATCCAGCATAAGAGAAGATAATCTTCACCAAGGCATTGGTTACACCGTAGCCACCGTGGCTAGTGCCCTCAAACGCGTTTTTGAAGTTCTCGGTAGGATCAGGAACTGATGTGTGTCCACCCAGTACGACCAAGCCGGTTATCGCAATGCTGAGCACGAATTTAGCCCGACTTCTATCTATTAAAGGATTAAGTGGGAGTAAGTATTGAAACGTACAAGGTTATAGAAAGAACTTTCACAATTCCGATGGCATTTGAGAGGTGGAACGAGAATTTGGTATGGAAAAGCACGACTTGATTGTGTTAGCGAGACTGCGAAATCAGAACAGGAATAGGGGGTGCTTGCGCAATGTTGCAACGGTATAACCAGCAATGGCAACTCCTTTTAATTCCCAAGCAGATGGAGAGTGACCGTTTGTTCGAAACAAATATTGTGACAGAACTAGAACACCATCAGTTTTGAGGTCCTTTCCATGGAATTATCTAGTTAACATACCAATAGCATTGCTACTACTAAAGCTCAAAGCCACACTCTGAAAGGCAAAAGTCGTCGGAAACAGGTATTTTGGCCTCGGGTATGCTTGTTCTAAATATACGACTTCACTACCCGATCGATTTGGGAAGTAAGAGGCGTACTCGAGGTAAACGCTTAGCGAGCTAGCGGCGATAATGGCGCCTATCACCCAGAAAATCATTGCAAGACCAACGGATCCCGTGCCGGTCAAGACCGAGGCAGCTGTATACATGTAAGACGAAAATCAGTGGTGTTTTTACACGACACTAGCGTACTAACGTGTGGAGTAAATTCCAGTCCCAATCATCATGCTGATGTTCAAAAACATGATCGTTACAGGTCCAACTGCATATCCTAAAGGAGAGTTGCTTTCCACGGGTGCACCCGTGACTTCCTGGTATGATGGTAATGAGCCATTTCCTCCTTGTTGCTCGGTGTACTCGAGTGTGCCTTCTTTGATAATAGAATGGTGGTCTGAACCGGTAGTTGTTGCTCCCGCGGTTCCCTCCGTGTCGATTGCCTTTTTGAAGCGGTTGAAAAATGATGACATTGTGAGAACACGCTGCAGTGGCGAACTCAGGATATTCGATGGTAAAACAAGGATGTTTCGAGAGAACCTTCAAGCAGCAGCAGAGCGAGGCTTTTGTAGTTAAATATGCAACGATTGGGATTACTTACGCGCATTACGACTTCAATATTATGATGGGGCAAGAACCCAACCAGTGAAATGTCTTTCCAATGTCCGCTGTATCACTCATTCCCAAGGCGAATGGCACCATGACGGGATATTGATAAGAGCTTCGCCCCCCACATTCAATCGTTAGGATTGAAGGTGATTTTTACGATTAGGTGCATGCCGAGCAGACCTGGCACAGGCTGGTACTGCATCATGATTCATGCAGCACTAGGAGCTTCGAGTGAAGAGTGCATCCCTTTGTACGACGTAGATAGCGCCACGAACACCAAGAGATATTCGCAGAAAACGCTAGCGCTTGGAGGGAATGCAATCCTTGCGACCAGCAGCGAGGAACGTTCGGAGTCCGCGACTTTCACTTCGCAGCGTAGCAACAGTTCTTCTCCTTATTAGCTTTTACCAAGCGCGGTGTAGCAGAAGCTTGGCACGCCTTAGATCGTGTACCCTGAAAATGCAGTCTTAAGAAACGAAGTAAAGTTGTGATTCCGCGAAGCTTGCACGTTCAAGGAGGTTGACATGACGTGGGCTCCCATCAAACGGCAGTGACCCCGGAGTCAATGGCTTCTTCGAGTCGATGATACCTCCCATCGTCTTCGGAGAAACCTATAAATAGTGGAAATATGGATATCTCATTCCCCGTCTTCCAAGGTGAATTCAAGTCCACATCTCACGTTCATTCCAAATCCCCTCGGGCGAGCCCTAAACCCTCTATAAAACGGAATTCCCCATCCCATCTCCAAGCAACTACCGGAGATCTCCACTTACGCAAATGTGGACATGCATGCAAGCAACGTCTCACGACTCCTCGTTTACTGATACGGCGATACATACGAGTACTCCCTAAAACTGTTGGTTCGCGATAAGCGAAGCCCATCGCAGGGTAACTCAGTCCGAATAAGCGTGTCAGAAATACAATCGGGTCTGGTGGGTTGAAAGAACAACAGCAAAAAAAAAACACGAAACAAAGACAGACGGCTCGGGGAGCCTCAACGGTTTTGTTTACTAGCATACGTTGCCAAGGGGCTAGGTAAAGGTCGTGGAGCATGGGGAGGCAACATTATCTGACCCCACCCCCGCTGGGCACGGCCCGAAAAGCGGGGTGGCCCAGCATGGCATCATCGACCTGCGTGTTGACGCCAACCGAGGAGTTCGCATCTCAACTTCTTGCTCCACAGAAGTCAACAACGAGAAGCAGAGAAACAATCGGCAACTGACAACTGATCACGGATACTTACTCCTCACTTCTGGAGTTTGAGAGTGAGAAATGCGTTTGTTGATATACCGGTAACGGGACCGGTTGAGTTAATCAGCGGCCAACTGAGGTATCTTCTCACCCTCATATATCCCACTCTAGGATAACTTAAGTTCTGCTGACTACATCACTGGTCAGGTGTACAGGTGTGTCTACCGCGTAGAGGGCGATGTCGGTGAGGAGTCACGCGGCGCGTGTGCTCCCACTTTGCTCCATTTCCTCATCTACAAAAGTCTCGCTCTTGATCGGTATCGGCACGAACGAGAGAAGCATTTTGCGAATTGCGAATAAGTAAATCAACATGGCAACAGCCACAATGACGCGTCCAGTTGGACAGCCAGACATCACCTACGCCCCCGACTACGAAAAGTACGAAGCGAGGACACAGCGCCGCTTACAAACGGAAAAGCTCGATCTAGAAACTCTCCCAGAAGGTTTTCCACGAAAGTTAGAGGGTGATCTTGTTTGGGAGGGAAAGGATCTGGAGGGAAAGTCTGAATGGGTTTATGAGTTTAGTGAGAGTGATCTGAAAGAGATTGAGGGAGCATTGAGGCATTTTACATGTACGTGAGTTTATATTACATTCTCCCCACTTGAGCAGTCCAACTTTGGAAGAGACTCATATACTCAATAGCAAGCTGGCGTCACTAACACAAATTTCATCAGCATTGAATCTCACCCCCGGCTTCATAACCACTGAAACCTTTCCCCTCCCAACCCTCCACCCACTCCTCCGTTCCATATCCGACGAAATTCACAACGGTCGTGGCTTTAAAGTCATTCGTGGTCTGCCCGTAACAACCCACACCCGCCTCGAAAACATCATAATGTACACCGGCCTGTCATCGCACATTGCCTCTATCCGGGGTCGACAAGACAGTCAATTTCAGGGGAAGCCAGCCGATATGATGATGAACCACATCAAAGACCTCACCGCCACTGTGGAAAGCAAGTCGATTGGTTCGCCGGCGTATACAACGGAGAAGCAGGTTTTTCATACGGATTCGGGGGACATCGTTTCGTTGCTCGCGTTGGGGACGGCAGCGGAGGGAGGGATTAGTAGGTTGGCGAGTACGTGGAGAGTTTACAATGAGCTTGCGGAGAAGAGACCGGATTTGATAAAGGTATTGAAAGAGGACTGGGTTGTTGACGGGTAAGTTTGGTTTCCTTTTCTAGTTCTCTTAATTCACATTGATCGCCTTTTTCTGCGATTTCGGATTTCTGCATCAACCTCAAAAGCCTTGTCAGTGTTGAACATTGGCGTGTCAAAATATTGTAGACTTGCATCGTATGCGCCATAATTACGTTGTCTTCGATATCAAAAGCCCAATGGACAAATTGAAGCAAGTGCATCGAACCCTCTTCCCTCCTCTCACCACCACACAAAAACGCACCAACTAACCCCCTCCATCCAGATTCAACAAAACACCCGCCTCAACCCTCCGTCCCCTCCTAATCCACCAACCTCCCACCCTCTCAACCCCCGAAAGAGTGCTCCTCCAATACGCACGACGAACCTTCACCGGTCACGCCGCCCTCCCCCGTTCCCCCAACATCCCACCCATAACCGAAGCACAAGCCGAGGCGCTCGATGCATTGCATTTCCTAGGCGAAAAATACTGCCTTTGTATTGATATGAAGATGGGGGATATACAGTATGTGAACAATTTGGGGATTTTCCATGCGAGAGATGGGTTTAGGGATGAGGGGGAGAAGCAGTAAGTTTTTATTCTTGTTTCCTTTGGCGCAAAATGTTCTTAGTTACATTTTTGTGATGTTTGAGTAGTTGAGAAGTGCTAATGGTGATGTGAAATAGGAGACATCTTGTTCGCTTGTGGCTTCGAGACCCAGAACTCGCTTGGCCTACACCAGATGTTTTTAATGAGAGGTGGAGGATTTACGAGGGTGTGAAGCCTGAGAATCAGGTATTTCCGGAGGAGCCAACGGTGAGGAGTGATGCTAGGCCAAAGGATGTCGAGAAGCCACTTTCAGCGGCAGATGGCAGCGGCTGAGGGGAGGAATGGCAAGTAAATGGTGAATATGCAATTCTTTCTTCCCAGCTGAGTACCCTGCTTCAACCTCTTTTCGTTGTCCTAGCTAAAACCTGTCAAATGAACCTATTGAACTTAATTCTAGCAATTGGCAACACGAATGCTACAGCTGAAGATCACTGAAACTCCAACACCTCCTTTTTGACAGTGCCCCGATGATAATCTTCAACCACTTCGCCTTTCATGATTCCATGCACGTATGACTCTCCTACAAAGATCCAGCTATCTCCATTTTGCCGTATAATATATGGAACACCACCACCAGGAATCACCGCAACGATATCATCCACATGGGAATCCGAAGGCCCGATCCCCATCCGGCCAGCCGAAGTTACAATGAAGGCTCTGTTATAGCAGAAATTACGAGCCAGCGAAACATATTCGCTAGGCTCTCCTCCCTCCGAAGAACACTCCAGCCAGCTCATAAATTCATTATTGTCAGCACTTCCAGATAGGAAGAGGGACATGAGTTCCCTTGTCAACAGCTGGCGTAGGTATGCCAGACCGTCTTTCAAGCACTGGTTCCAAGGACGCCCGCTGACTTTATGTTGTTCCGCAGTAGTTGCTCTGACAAAGTGACTTGCCCAAGACTCTCTTTGCTTCGATTTCAGTAATGTGAGACTTGCTTCACAGACTCTTGTCATCACCGAGGCAAAGGATTGACTGAACTCTGAGTTCGTGACATCTTCATCGTTCATCCGAATCACCTGGACAATCGCATCCACCTTCATGCCATCAACTCGAAGCAGGAACTCATCTTCGGTCGCGTAAGACTGCAATTGAAGGTCTCCAGCTGCAGCATACTGCTTAGGGAACCCCAGTTGCGCCGGCTTGGAGATGTCGGAGTATTCGATCCACGAGAAACTCCTTCTGATATTTCTACCGTTCAGGCTAAAGTCACTCCAATCCGGAAGCCAAGAAGGGAAATCTATGAAGTCGTGTTTGCGCCTCCTTCGACTTAAGCTGCCACTGGTGCCACGGGTCCTCGTGAAGATGGCAAGTGATTTGTTTTGTGCGAGTAGATATCTCGTTGCCTTTTCATACACTTGTCTTACATCGAGGGCATAGTTTGGGGTCAACGCATCAGGCAATTTCGAGTCGCCGTGCGACTCAGCTGCTAATCTGAGCAAGCCGTATATTTTATCCCTCTGATCAGTGGCTTGAAATTTGATTTGAGTCATCAAAATTAAGGAGTCGAGCGGCCATCTAACCTTCGATCGCCTCAAAGAGCCCATGGCATCGACATTGAATATTTCCCCTGGAATTTGCGAAAGTCGAACGTAACCATTCCGGCGCAACCACGACGAAGCCCATTCGAGGCGATGCCAGGAGAATAATTGCTGTCCGTGTATAAGGATTGGGTCTTGTCGCGATAGTGCCACTTCTTGAACAACCCAAATTCTTGAGAACCATTGAATTTTGAATAATTGATTCAAGTGCAGCCATCGCTCATCGGTCAAGGCGGGAAGACCAGTTGTGGCGTGCGAGGAATCAGAGTACATTTTAGCGGGTATGTCATTCGGAGATGTTGCCATAGGATGATTAATTATGAAAATGTTGTAGATATCATCAACAAGCTGCCAGGCCAGTGAAGCTGAATCGAATGCGGGGCCCAGCCATATCAGCGTTCCGATAGCACGCGAGTAGATGTCACCCATGATGTTCACCTGTGACGAACGCTCGGCAACATCTTCTTGATTGATGCAGATGCTATCTATCCATATGTATTGGCTAGTAAGACCTGAGCTCGAGTTCTTGACCGCGAGCTCCTGGATCCGTCGAAGGCCAGTCGCTAAGTCGGAGCTTATGAGGAACTCTTCTCCTCCAATTCGAACCGAGGTAAGTTGCTGATGACTGCCCCAGCAATGGCTCAAGGCATAACATTGTGGTAGGGCGTCAAGATCCTTCTCCTCGAGACTTCCAATGTAGGCATTTGTTGCTTCTGTGTTCAGTCGTAGAAGTCGAAGACTGTTGGGCGATAAGTGCCCATAAGCTCCATAATTGCTAGTACTCATCCTGAAGCAGGTATCTGAACGGAACGCGAAACCCGTAGCACTTCTTCTCTCTTCGTCTTCCTTTGCGGTCACTGTCCTGGTGGGTCAAATGAATGGAGCGACGATCTACAAATCAGAATTCGGGCATGCTTTCGAACGTAACGAGTATGGTAACTTGAAGTATTGCTGCCTGATTATATCCACCGAAGTTCAATATTGCCTAGCTTTGCCTTTTCTTTAGGACACTCTATATCCTTGCCTTCTGTTCCCAAATTAGACTGCCCAGGCCCTTTGAGCCTTATTCTGTTTCGCTCCTAAATGCACGAGCCGGGCGAGAGATTCGGGGGCAGGATTCGGCGCAAGTTGGTGTGTTACTGTCGGAATGTATTGAGGTAGGTGGCACGTGTATTCTGGCGATAACCTCTCTTCGGTCCTACGACCTCTTCTCTTCCGTGGATATAATACAACCACCAGAACCAGTACTACGATCGTAGCCACTCCTGTGATACCAACAGTTACACAAAGCTGCTGATAGGCCTGTAGCGGGAAAAGGCGTTACCCAAAACAATGTTTTCCGCACACTGTACAACTTCGCCCTCTTCGTTATTGGGCGCCACGAACCCAGCGCCGAATCGGACAAGCTGATTTAACTATGAATATGTGTCGTGTCATGACACGACCTTGCTGAGCAAATCAAGTTTTGCTAAGTGAGTTGTAACTGCAAGCATGCATGCACTGCCCAAAGATAAGCTACATGAAGCATAATTCGGTGCCACAAATCCGCCAGAGCCTCGGTCCGTTTCAAAGTCTTAACAAGGCCTGATTTCAGGGAGGAACTTATCTTGTTGATTAGTCGAATTCTTACAAGACACTCGCCGCCGCCATTACCATTGGAGCGGATCTATGCTAAAGCCTCGCTCCTCGCATCCTGTCCTGTCCTAGTTAATGTCAACTCGGCCATCAATACACCCCATAATTGCTGCACACTTACGAAATGTCAAGGGCTGGTGCAATGCAACGCGAATATGGCGCAAAATCCGAACTACCGATTGAAGACGAAGGGGAAGGGGAAGGAGGAGCAGTAACCTCAGCAAGTCACTCCAGAACAAGAAGAGATTCGGGAGGTCAACGGTTGCCGCAAAATGAACCAGAGCATACCTCTTCGACACTACAATTCGCTTTTATCCCCGAATCATTGATCATAGTAAGTCATAATATGTGAATTCTGAGCTACGAAACCTACCAATATATTCCGGTAGCTCACTTACTAATTTATATTATCTAGGCATTTGATTTCCTCTACAAGGTTCTACGGCTTATGGTAAAATTAGTAAGTACCCTCTTCTTTGGGATTTCTCGAAGTATCATAACCCTATGGTGTGGTATGATACTTAAGTCACTTACCTTTTTATTCAAGGTTCCAGGAGGTCTCAAACTATGGTCTCAGCCCGAAACGGCGGCCCCAACAGAGCCAAAAAGAATCTTTGGCTTGACTCAAGAGTGGCCGGATCCCAGCAACACCGAAGAGACCAGAAATACTACTGCTGAGTAGGTACATTATCTTGAAATGCTACCATGAAGCTAACCTTGACAGCATAATCGCTGTGCATGGTTTGAGTGCTAGGTCGCCAAAAACTTGGATTGGGTGGTTGAAAGAGGATGACCCGAACTCTGATCATGTAAATTGGCTAAAGGATGAGAATATGTTGCCTTCAATAGTACCAGGTAGCCGTATTTTGACTTATGATTGGAGCGCATCATATCTCGGAGACGTCTCTAGGGCCCGATTTATCAACGAGGCTGATATCATGCTTGATCGGATCGACAAGGAGAGAGAGGGAGAGGTACGTGCCTGAGCCACCGAAGGTGAACGAGATTTCTAGTTACTGATATTGAAACAGGGCAGATCTAATCACCCGATTATTTTCATTGCTTCTTGTTTCGGCGGTTTGCTGCTAGCTAAGGCAAGATTCTCAACCCTTTCCTTGACTATCCTTCCTCAGCTGTTACCAGCCCCTTTGTCTCGTAAAGCGTACAGTCTCATAAAGCGTACATAGATATTCTGCTTGATTTATTTGGCGGTATACCGTAATCATGCAGAGAAGCTGACAATAATGGAGTGTACAGACGCTTTTAAGAGCTGCTGACCAGTTTCACCCAGTCCCTGGCAACAGGTATCGTCGAATACTGGATCGAACCGTCGGCATCGTTTTTCTCGGTACGCCTTTCCGAGGCAGCTGGGATTTTGGTTATGCCAATGCCCAGGCGCACATCATGCTTGCAAGAGCAAAGAAATTGCCATACTCTCAAGAGCTGGTTCAATACATACGGCCAGACAGTGGAGGCAAGAATGGAGGCGCCCCCAGTCCTCTCGATGAACTTTTTCAAAGATTCGCCGAGTTGATGCTCCACAAAAGTTTCACGATTCCATTAGTATGCTTCTATGAGGATCGTGACTCGAAATTCAAACCGCACATGAAGAATCTACCTGACTCCAAAAAGCCAAAAGGATACGCCCTTGAAGCTGACCAAGCGGTGGTATGCTGCACCCTCATCTTAGTATCTATGATATCATTCTGTACTACATATTAACAAGCATAGACTGTTCCACAAGCGTCCGCTTCTATCGACGGGTTTGAAAGAGTTGCCCTCGATTGCAGGCATTCCATGACGCATAAATATAACTCACCGAAAGCCGATGGGTTCGTCAGAATCTCTTCGAGGATAAAGGGCTTTGCCGATAATGCTATGCAAACTTTGATCGAAAAAGGTAAGCCGCGCGAAAAAAAAGCTATAAAAAATATGCCAACTGCAGGGATTAAGTGAAACATCCGATCCAAAGCACATTTTTTGTAGACTCTCAAATGATTGCACATTTTTTGGAGCCCGAAGAAATTAGCTATATTTCTGTCCAGCAAAAGAATTACCATAATTGGCAACCGGGAACATGCGATTGGCTCCTGGAGTCGGAGGAGTACTTGGACTGGGCTGAAAGAGATTCGAACGGTACCACTCTGTTCTGCCCAGGTATTCCTGGGGCGGGCAAATCTACATTCGCATCTCTTGTGATCAAGCGCCTTCAGGACCGGGCCTTCGGAGACAAGAGCATCGCCTTAGCTTATATATATTGTGACTATACTCGTTCAGTCACGCAAACTGCCACATTCATTCTTAGGTGTCTACTTAAGCAGTTGATTAAAACACGTTACATTCTCCCGGACCCTGTACTGTCAACTTTCAAAATATTGATGGAAAAGAAGGAGCAGCCAGACAAAGAAATTAAAAAGACAATCCAACAGATCGTTGCGATATTCTCGAAAGTCTTCAGCGTCGTGGATGCCGCAGACGAGTGCAATGCAGAGGAGTTTTCGACAATTCTCGACGTGCTGCAGGAACTGCAACAGCAGAGCAAAACGCCTGTATCATTATTGGTCACTTCAAGATTCAATGAAGAGATCTCAAAGAAGTTCAAAGAACCCAAACGCTTGCCTGTCCAAGCAGCACCAAAAGACGTTAAGCTCTATGTTCAAAAGCAAATGAACAAGGTTATAACGGAAGTACACATGACATCTCAACTTGAAAGAGACATCGCGGATGTCATCTCCAAATGTTCACGTGGAATGTAGGTGCTCCCTGCAATACACCATTTCAATTACTTACTGTTCATAGGTTTCTTGCGCGCCTCCACCTTGAATCACTGGGGTATTCGCTCAAGGTGACCCAGATCATAGCAGGACTAAGAGACCTTGAAAAATCTTATCTCGGCGAACCTGTTGAAAACGAAAAGCAATGGAGGGAAATATTGGAGGGAGCTTATGACCGGACCATCAAAATGATCGATTCCAGACCAATCTTCAAGCTACTTGCCAGGCGAGCATTGATCTGGGTAGTATTTAGTCGAGCACCACTGACACTCACCGCACTACAACATGCGCTCGCCATCAAGGTAGACGCAAGTACTTTAGACAGGAGCGAAGAGAATTTGGAATCCTTCTCGTCGATTGCCAAGGCATGTGCGGGGCTAATTGAGCTTCGTGGCGACAAAGTCCGGTTGCTTCACTATACAGCCCGCACATATTTTGAAGAGAATACCTCCTTCTTCCGTGCGGCTGTGGCAGAGCCTGAACCTATTCCCCGAAATCCTGAATGCAGGACGCTACCTGTAACACGGTTGTATAAGCAGCTACTTTTGTCGTGTATTACCTATTTGGCTTTGGACGAGTTTAACGCTGAACTCTGCTCCACCCCCAAGGCCTACGGAAAACGCAAAAACGATCATCCATTCTACGACCACGCCGCGGTTTTCGGGTTCAGATATGCAGAACTTTCAGGGGAACTTTCAAAAGACAAACAATTCAAGTCGCTCTTACTCCGGTTCCTAAATAATGACGCTCAAGTACAGTCAGCCTGCTATTTCGAAATGCCAGAAACCAGATATGGGGCTGGGGGCAAATCTATGGCGCTACACTACATGCAAGCGTTTCACTTCAATGACGCAGCCTCTTTACTACTGGCCAGAAATTCTGCGAAGAGAAATAGCGATTTTCTAGAATGTAGCCTCGAAATTAATGGATGTACGCCACTTTGCTCAGCTGTTTTGGGGAACGATTTCGACTTAGTAACACTATTTTTGCGGAAAGGTGCAAATCCAAACCATGCATGCAAGTATGGCCCACCGCTTTTTTTAGCGGCTCGTGGTTTGAATTTTACATTTATGAGGCGACTTCTACAAGAAACCACAGTCGGCGGTGTTGATGCAATGCTGTTTTTGTTGAGTATGGGCTGGGATATCATCCACATTCTAACTCTGCTTAAACTGCAAGGTATTGATCCAAACGAGGAGTCTAAATGGGGAGAAGAGTATGGTATGAGAAATACTACGCTTATGCAGTTTGCAAAGGACACTGGGGATCCGAAGCTGGTTCTAGAGTTGAAGGCTGGATTGACAGGGTTTTTTATTCCTTAAAAGGTTTTCCTTTGTGTTTTATATAGAATTTCGCACGCTTTTTAGCTTACCGATAAATGAAATCATCATCATCAAAGGACACTGGGGCGGATGCAACTATGGAGATGTTCAAAAGCAAAGGCTTTTAGATGGACAAAAAAGGGTTTGGACTCGGAGTTTATTATCGCATGTATCAAATACCTGTATATAGCTTTTGGTTTGTCAAACTAAGAATACTAAATAGTATATAGATTCTCTTACATTTACTATCGCTTACAGCTAAGGGAATTATATCGTAGGCGGAGTTAGGTATTTGATACTAAGACTACGGGGATAGAGCGCAGAGTGTCATCACACCAATTTCGGTGTCACAGATGCGCCACCAATAGCGACCGCCAGAAAAGGCAGGTAATGCAGTGTTCAGGTGGGAATGACTTACAGTATATTTTGAAGTGTGCTATCGAGGTCTCTTAGAGGCTGAGAGAGGCCCGTGCACGCGCTAGTACGTTACCCCGCCCGACACCGCCCACTGTGCCACAGCCACAGCCACAGCCTACCCAACGTCAACCTCGACCTCAACCTCCAACCCCCAAACTCATATCCAACCAAAAGAACGAAAAATGAAACTCATAATCGCCGGCTCCACCGGCTTCGTCGCCACAGAAGTCGTACGCCAGGCCCTTTCCCACAGGGGCATCACATCCATCGTCGCACTGGCACGGCGCCCTACTCCGATACCGCAGAACCTGGGGAAGGATGCGGATGTGTCGAAGTTGAAAAGTGTGGTTTGCGATAATTTTGAGATGTATCCTGAGAGTGTGAGGAGGGAGTTTGAGGGTGCTGGGGCGTGTATTTGGTAGGTCATTTCGATGGGGTTTTTGCTTGCACTAGTACCTTGCTTGGTTGGATGAGGGTATTGGTCCACCAGCAGCTTCAGATTCATAACTCTCCCATTGAAAAATAGCCTCACTAACACGCTCCCAAGGCTCCTCGCCGTAACTCTCTCAGCCGCTCGCGCGGTAGGTGATGAGCAAGCGCGCAAAATATGCTACGGCTACACCAAAACCGGCCTCGAAGCCATTTCTGCGCTTCCCAATGATGCAAGTAGTAAAGCCCCGTTTCGGTTTATCTATGTTAGCGGCTCCAACACCATCCGAGAAGAGAGCCAGAAAACTCGGTTAACCAGTCTCCTCTGGGGCAACTACTTTCTCATGCGTGTAAATATCTCCCTCCCCCTCTTCTCCTCCTCGCGTACTCACACCCTCAGGGCCAAACCGAAACCCTAGTCCTTGATCACGCAAAAAACTCCAATGGCGCAATGCAAGCAGCAGTCGCCAAACCAGGTATGATTGATGCACCCGGCAAGCGAACCGGGTTTATGAAAGTCGTCGGGACGATTGGAAGGTCTGTCTTTCAAGTTCCCACCGTGGATTTGAAGGAAATTGCTGCGGCGCTGTTGGATCGAGTTGTTAGGCAGGAAGGAATGGGTGATGGGGAGGTGCTGAATGGGGAGTTGGTTGAGGTTGGGCGGGAGGTTCTGGCTCGAGAAGTGGCTAGTTGAAGGGATGCTGGTTAATTTGTAATAACCTTTTTCTCTTTACCTGGTGTTAAGGATTGGGGGCAATGGTAGTAGGATGGGAGGAAACTCGATTTCTAGATGTGTTAATATGTTTATTGAGATGATAGGGAATATTCTCAGGCAAAAAATGCAACTTGAAGAATAGAATGAGTTAATCCATATGTGCATTTGCGGTATGTAGAAGCTTTGAGCCTCAAAATAAATATATACAAAGAATGCGGATTTCTCCGCAGACACATTCAGTGTCAACGTTCTCTTGTCTAAGCGGTAACACAAGTTCCAGTGACGCTTTCTGTGGTGTTCTTCACATACGCTGCCAAAGGATTCGAAGTCCCTGCACACAGAACGGCCTTGATGAACTGACCGGCAACAGTATCGGCGCCCTCAGGGCTCGTGTGAGTGTGGTCGACAGGGTAATATTCATCGACTGCGGTTGCGCCCATAGCGATGTATTCGTTGGCAAGATAGAGACCGTGGTCAATGAAGGCTGAGCTGCTTCCTGCCTGCTGAACAACGCTTTCGCTGTAAGCTGTGAATCTTGGCGCGGTGTATGAACAAGTCCCGGTTTCGCAAATGTTGTTAGGAGTTGGGGAAGCGACGATGACTTGTGCTCCCTTGGCAATGATTAATTCTGTCGCGTTCAGGAGGTATGTAGGATATGTCTGGACCACTACGCCAGCCGCTGTGGTGCATGTTTCACTCCCTGCTCCATAGCAGGCGCTTCGGCCATTATCGGTGGTTGATAGGGAGCCGCCATCGTTGTGGCCAAATTCGATTATGACAATGTCGCCAGAGACTACTTTGTTTATGATTGCCCCAAAGCGGTTTTCGTCGGTGTATGATCGAGCTGACCTGCCGGCCTTTGCGTCGTTCACGACGGTTACACCGGTTAAAGAGTATGGAAGGTAGACTCCCCATCCTTGAGGAAAGTTAGTCGGTCATGTACCAGATACTTCGTTGCAACGAATGAACAACATACCCTGAGTAACGGTGCCTCCACCACCTAAAGCCATAGTTGAATCACCAGCAAGATAAACAGTAGGAGTGGCACGTTTCGACATCTCCGCTGGGGCAGCCAAGGCCAAAGTAGCCAAAGCCGAGGTGAGAACTCCATATGTTGTAGACTTCATGGCTGCGGTATAAGATTTTGCGTCTAAGAGGAACTTGAAGAGAATGGAGAATTGAAAGATAGTGGGCTCTAGGCTCTTTGAATGCGAAAATACAGAATGTACGTGGTAGAGAACAACGAAGGAAGAGAAGCAAAAAACGAAAGTATGGGATGCGCGAACTGGCAAAAGGGAAACACAAATCGAGGGGAGACAGAGAACTTTATTCCGAGTAAGCGATTAGCCGCAAAGCGTGGAGATGGATCTGCTGTTCCCCACACGGGGGTATTAATTGGTGGATCGAGGCATGGATTTTGCATGCTGGCTTGGCTCGTATTGAGGCTCTAGCAGCCATGGTAGATGGCTACGTTAATATATGGCAAATGAAATACTGGGGGTGGTCGGGGGGTTCAATCTTCTACTATGAAGTAGCAAATGAAACAGATCCAACGAACAAGGTTATGCCTCCATCACTCTCATCCGACCTTTGAATTGGAAATCTCAAAAGTTCAAAGCACTATTAATACCATGGATAGCGTTGGAAAGAAACGCGGTGGTGTTGATGATTGAGTGATGGTGGAGTGAAAACAATTTCCATGAAACGAAAAGAAGGGATTCCTCTGGCGTGGTCCACCCAGAGTGGTTAGCCTGTTCCGAGAGAAGCACGGGCGCATCGCTTAAGCACTAACACGTGACACAAGCTTCTCGGAGTCCGGCCGAGTCGGGCCTTTCCCGTCCCGAAATCTCCGAATCTTGTTTGATTTTGATCTCGCGATCGTCAAAGTCTAATGGCTTCGGAATTGGTTGACAGCCAACGTACTCAGAATCTTTCTTATGTTGGTTGTGGCTGCAGCGTCGAACATCGAGCTCATCTTTTCTCGGAAAATCTTTCTGCTCCCATAGAACGACTCATCAAGCTGCTCGGAATAGTTTTTGTTTAGTTTGACCATTTTATCTCACCACGTTCATCTGCGTCATGACAGTCGTCGGGCTCGACAATATACGGTATTTGCATCATTTCTTGTAGCAACAGCTCTCCAGCGATTGCATATGGACTTCGATGAAAGTACGACAGCCTTGAGAGCGCTCGAATAACCGCAAGTGGTAGCAGACCAGCACCATGATGGGTGAGTTTCCCCATTTCTTTTGAAACCCAAGTTGGATTTCGAATGGATTGACGAGAAATGGATTGAGATGTTTGTTTTGAGTTGCGCCAAAATTGGAGACGAAGCCGGGCGTCTGGATTTAAATCTCGCAGGTACTCCGTACCAGTTCGCAACTCAACATGAGTAGAATGCTGTGTAGCAACCTGCATTCAACCCTCCTGATTCCGCTTTAAGCCTCGCAGAGTTTCGCAGCCTGGGAAAAAACCCCCCAGGAGGACGCAGTGTGCTTGAAATGCTTCATCTGCTCATTCACCAGATTGTTTGTTATTCTCCTCTCCCACCCCTCTCTCCGACGCAAGACCACCATATTCACTTTCTTACTTCGTTTACCAATTTTGAGCTTTTGCGAGTTGCACAATGCGGGAAGTTATGCATTTAAAACTTTACTTTTGCGCCTTTTGATCTACGGTTGACTTCATTGTTGATGCTTGTCTTGATTTCAAGTTGCGCGAATACCATCATGCATACATATCATACATCTGCTCGCAAAATCAATTCATCCTCCGCTACCATACGGCAATTCTCAAAAGCCTGTCTTGATTGAACTCCTCAAGCTCGCTTATCGATCCTCTCCTCCATTCCTGTTCACTTGGGCGCCATCCGCAAAATTGTCCCGGGTGGCCGCTTTCGTGAAGGCAAATCAGCGCTTCGCTTTCTTACAAGTCGGAGCAAGACCAGCAAAGCAATCTTCCTCGTCACTTTCAAGCGCGAATCTCTCTGTGGCAGTGGCAAGCTCTGAGATAGGATCAGTCTTAGTGCTTGAAGTAGACAGTTGAGAGTCCTACAAGTCAAAGTTAGCATACTAGCAAGCTATAGACACCAAGCAAGTATTATGCGTGTTCTCGTACCGTCATATCGCTTTCCTCCTCGATATCCTTCTTGTAGTCTTCATGAAACCCATCCTTCCATCCATATTCCCGTACATAGTCCTCATGCTTCAAGCGTGCCACATCCATCGCAACATCTTTCTCAAGCACCAACAGATTGCCCCACTCCTCCACAAACTTGCTCCCAAAACACATCCCGTAAAGCTTTCTCTCGTTCTTGAAATTCTCAATATACGCATCCATCTGTCCACGTAGCTTATCGTGGAAGTTTCGCGGTCTTTGGGTAGCTGACTCCGTCAAATACTCATCGTTGTCGACAAGTAGCAAGCCACGCTTGGCTCTTAGAGCGTGGTAAATCGACTCGTTCAAAGCTCGCTCCTCGGCGTTGAGTCGATCGAAGGATTGTTTGATGATTTCGAAGATTTGACCGCAGTCGAGTGTTGTGAGGTCTTCGAGGGTGAGGATTGAACTCTGCGAGAGCTGAGATCCTGATGAAGAGGCGTTGGACGACATTTTGATTTTCGTTTCGAATAGGGGGTCGTCTGTCTGGTGCTTGACTTTCTGTCCAAAGGCTAATGGACTCAGCGTTGACTGCGGCTTGGTTAGATTGCCTATTGGGAATCTGGCAGTTTTGAACTCGTCCAGAGGAAGGACATATTTCTATATCCAAGAGCTGTTGAATTTCCACAACTTTCCAGAAGACACACCAAAAATTCTTCTTTGTTTCGAAAAGTCAGCAACGTAATAAGATTGCATTTTTCGAAACCAAACTTGGACACATTCGATTCACTCTAAGCCTGAAACCTTTGTCACTGAGTACATGTTTTATTTTGGAGCAAAAAGTCTCCCAAATCTCACGTAATTGTCTATGATTCCGAGTCAATGTGAGTTTCTTTATTGATTCTCAAAGAAGGGTTGCGCAAAGTGCATTGACCCCTGAAGTATCTGCTCTGAAAACAAAAGCCCCTTGGGTCCTATGGCGCAACATCTGTGCGCAAAGACAATTGCTCGTAAATCGCAGAGCCCAATCAATGCAGTTTTCACTCCCTAGCATCGCATAATCGGACTTTAATCATCTTCAATCGCCCTCCGCGTCCCAAGCATTTCCTGAAGGGGCGAAAAAGGCACCAAGTCCAAGTACCTTTTACTACGCTGCTTAGAACGTTCCCGCTTCAATGGGGGGTTGGCATTTACCTCTTTACTTTCACCTATTTATCCTGGTTCAAAGTGACTTTTTCCATACTTTTGGAAACGTCGTCTTCGGCTTCGGGTTTCGGGGTCTAGCGCACAAGTCAGATTACGGATCGAGATATGTAAGAGGCTTCATACCTGATCCAGAACTTTTTGATTCTCGACATGCTCCCTGCACTTGTCGGCCTCCCATCTGGCGCAAACTGCCAGCTCTTCAATATGCTTAGCGCCCAAGAATTGAATCTTCATCATCTTCTTCTTGAAATCAGCGTAAGATGTCCCCATCTCCTCTCTCAAAAGTTCGTGCGAACCAGGATCTCTGATAATTGCATTGTTAGGGACTGCGGTTTTCAAAGCTTCGTTTGGAATGGGCTCTTTTCCTTCGGAGTCATTGTACAAGTTCATAAAAGTGCTTTTGAGTGTCCAAATAGCATCTAAATCATTGGAGAGAGAAATTGCCGCCTCAGCCAAAGAATCCAAGGCTACCTTGACTCTTTCGCATATTTCCCGGCTGTCCAGAGTGATGATTTCTGAAGGAGAGAGATTCAATGAGGCAGCCATCGTCGATGCCGTTTTCGAAGCTGTTGAGTTTCGTTTCCTGCGTGCAAGGATCTGAAATTGGTTGTCAGTTCTAAAGCAAAGGCGTCTTTCGGAAATGCATGACACGAGAAATAAGTGCCACATACCGCAGAAGTTGAGACAAGATTCTAGTGTTGCAGTTGGCCTGAAGCTCGAATTGATTGATTCAGCTCAAAGTTGGTTGATGATCTGTTGGATGGAAGGCACTCTTAAATAGTAGCTACTACAAAGAGTCTATTAGGAGCGCTATTCCTACATCTTTCACTTGGCCATACCATTTCACAGCTAACTGTTTGTTTGTAACTCATTGAGAGGCTGAGAAAAGGCCCACTGCATCTTTGTTGAAAATCAAGCAACAGAGATCAAGCAGTTCTGCATGTTGCCAACGAAGTTTTGAGCATTGTCATCTCAGATTTGTCAAATGTTCTTTGTAAACCATCTTGAATATCCTGAATAATGAGATAGTCACTGGTGATTCAAGCATTGCATGACCACCGCGCAATCCATTTATTGCATTCACATATCATCTAACTTCAATCTCCTAACATCTTGATTTTCTCAAGTGATGCTAAATAATCAACCCTGAGGAGTGCAGTACAGTACGAAAAATGGGTTAATGAAAGAGAAATTTCCTAGTTCCAGTTCCTATCCTTACTTAAAGCAAACCTTGAAATAACTCTTACATCGGAGAAACTTTCTTTGGGTCTTGTGTCAAAGGCAATCTCTTGTGCACATTTTCCTCCCATTGCCTGCAAAAGAACTGCTCACAAATCAACTTTCCACTCTGCTCTTGGTACATTCGAAGTTTCTATTGCCATATTTTGTTGAAAAAAAGTTGAACAGCTACAGTACATACAGTGGGACTCAAAAGTTGGAGTTTCCATTGTTACCTAGTCCCTTTTGCCATCCGCTTTGTATCTACTGCCTCCTCCTTAGTCAAGCCCTTGATATGTGCCCATCAATTCCTCAGACGGTGTTGTCTTGGATGTTGGAAATAACACAACCCAGTCATGGTCAGAATTCTGTTCAGAAAATTAGCAAATATTTGATCCGTTTTCATGGAATATGTACGCACCTTCATCTCTTCTTCGTTCTTCTTGTCTTCATGCTCCCCGCCGCTGATGCTCATACCATCGGAAGTCACAACGTCAGAATCGCTCTTCTCCCCTGTGACGTTTCTGGGTCTCTCCTGGTCTGTACCTTGAAGATAAAGCACACGACCCTCCTCCTTATCACCAGCTTGTCTAACCTCCACTGCCACACGCCTGCTATTCCAAAAGGCCTTATTTACCTCCACCTCTTTCTTCTTGAATTCCTCCATGCCGCGATACATTTCCTTTTCAAGATCACCACGAAAACCATCGCCTTCCAAGGCCTCGAGCGTTATCCTAGGTACAAAATCGGCATCCAACAATAAAGATCTAGGCACTGATGAGTCCCCTGGTTTGGATATCTTGAAACCGAGCAAGAAGCATTGCTTTAGCTTCCAAATGGCATCTATATTGTCGCGGAGATCTGTTCGATCTTCGATTGAGGAATCGTTACGTAATACAGCAATCGCTTGTCTAATCCGCCCAGCGAGGTCGTCACAATCCAAGCTGATAATGTCAGATGGCGAGACTTTGAGCCCTGGAAACATTATCTTGGTGGGGTTGTTGAGGTTTGAGAAGTCCTGGCACCCATTAGGGCCTGTTTGGTTTAAAAGTTTTCGAAAATATCGAAAATTATTTATCTAAGAGAATTTTAGAATATTATTAATTTCATGAATATTTTATAACTTAAAAAACCCTTATTTGATTAAAACGGAAAACTTTCAAATATTTTAGAATATTTTATTTTTATTAAATATTCTTATATAAATTAAAAGTTTTTAAAAATAATCTCTTTCTCTATTATTTTTAAAAATATTCTTTAAAGTTTTTTATTTTTATTTATAATATAATTAATAAATTAGGGTTATTATTATTATAATTATAATATTATTATTTATTTCATTTATTATAATATTATTACCTATTATAATATTATTATTTATTATAATATTACCGTTTATTATAATTATTATTTTTATAATAATTATTATATTATTAATTATATATATTAGTATTATTTATTATATTATCTAATAAATATATATAATATTCGTTATTAATACGATTAAAGTTTTATCGATATTAGAAAAAGAAGTTTATATTTATAATTATTATTTTCATATAAATTATATATATTTTATATATTATAAATAATTTTATTAAAAGATTTTAATTTAATTTAATATTTTAAGAGAATTAATAAATAAAAGAGTTTTTTTATAAAAATATATATATAAATTATAAATTAAAGATTCTTTTAATATTTCCTAAAAAGATTTCTAATAATTAAAGAAAATATTTATTAAAAGATTAATCTTTTAATATATTTAATAAATAATAATCTTTGAATGATTTAGTATATTTTTTTATATTATAATTATAAATTTATTTTTTAGAAAGTTTATTAAGTGATTTTAAAGAAATATTAAAATAATTAAATAAATCTTTAATTAAATTATAAAGAAGTTTTTTGAATTTGATTTTTTTAATTCTATTATAATTAAATTAAATAAGAATAATTTTATATATTCTTATATTTAAAGTATAATATAATAATATCTTTTCTTTAAGAATATAATAAGAGTAATTAATAGAATTCTGATTCTAATATAATTATTAGAAAAGATATAAACTAATTATAAAGATTATTATAATAAATTTATTTAGAATATTTTATTAGTATATAATTAAAATATAAAAATTATTAGGATATTTATTAATTAGAAAAGCTTTATTAATAATTTTATTCTTTAGATTAAGATTATAAAAAAAAGTAGAATTATTATATCGGAGAGTAAATTCTTATTTAGAAATACTGGATTAATAAATTATAATATATATATTATTTCTTTTTATTATATTTATTATTATTTTTAGAAATTTAAGAAAGGAAATAAAGGATTAATTAATAAGAAAGAACTTTTTAATATATAATATTTTTTGGTTTATATTATAATTGAAAGAATTATTAGGGGTTTAAAAGATAGATTTATTATTTTTATATTATTATAAGGATTTAAAATAAAAATATAATATTATATTTCTATTATATTTTATTATTTATATAATATTCTATTGGAATTTAATAAAATTAATTAAAATAAAAATTTAATTTTAAAATTAATAAAAAAGGATTTATATAATAGAATAAAATATTATATTAAGAATCGAGAATTAATTAAAATAATACGATTCCTTAATATATTAATAAAAGATATATAAACTTTTTATAATTAATAAATATTAAGAAGATAATAAAAGAGAGAATTTATATTATAAATAATAAATAATATAAACCTTTAATATTTAAAATTAATTTAAGATTTTTCTTTTTAATTTTCTTTTTTTTTATATAACGTGGTTGTACACCGAGCCGATCAGGACACCGAGCCGATCACTTTTTCCTATTTTACTACCCACTTTGACACGTATTTTCTCAACAACCAACCATGGAAGTTCAAACCCAAGAAGCACGAATCATCCTAGCTATCGAGGCTATTCGAACATCTAAAAAACTA